>OMNW01034503.1:1070-37318 GCA_900303245.1 Selene dorsalis | reverse complement strand
TCCTCTCCTCTCCTCTCACGCATTTTGAACTGTCATTATTTTTTGCACCTTGTAGTTTGGCCTTGGTGTCTCTCACTCTCTGTGTGTTTCCACAGATCTCTCCAGAGCTCCATCCCTCTGCACCAACCGCCTCCTGCATCACCTCCTTTCTCCTGCTGTTGAACTGGCCTGCCCTCCCTGCTTGTGACCCAGTCTGCCATCCAGTAGTCCCATTACGCTGGCCTTCTCTCCCTACCTCCCTGCGTCCTTAATTTTTTGTTAACCAACTGATTCCGTTTCAATGCTTTCCCATACTCTGTGCTGTAAACTGTTTTCTTCTCTGTATACAATATCTATTGCACGTCTGCCTGTCCTGGGTGAGGGATCCCTCCTCTGTTGCTCACCCTGAGGTTTCTCCAATTTTTTCCCTGTTAAAGGGTTTTCTTGGGAGTTTTTCCTCAGTCGATGTGAGGGTCTAAGAGCAGAGGATGTTGTCATGATGCTGTGTAAAGCCCTTTGAGACAAACTGTTTGTAAAAATGGGCTATACAAATAAAATTGTCTTGCCTTGCCTTGCCTTGCTTTGCCCTCTCATAACTGGAATATTAGCAATAACCCGGTTGTGCATAGTCATGTAAACACCAATAACCCTTTTGAAAACCCCGAATATGCTCATATTCCGGTTTTTAAAAACTGGAATATGACCCCTGGGCTACTCCTTTTCTAACACGAATATTTGGTCATGTATACGCCTATTGAGATATCCCCATCCAAAGGAACATTCATTTGTGTTCTGCACATGTTCTATCTGCAAGGAATCTTGGAACTACTTGTTGTAAACATGGCCAAACGCACGCTAACACCACACTTTTGGAGCAAGGAGGAAACAAATGACCTCATAAGTGTGGGGAAAGACATGAACATCATGTCTTTTGTAGATGGTAGAAAGTACTGGAATAATGAGATCTACAAGAAGGTGAACGAAAGGTTACGTCCGTGCGTTGAGACGTTGTCTGTGCGTCGCTGTTTTGATCAGGATATCCCAATTGATTACAATTACCATGCGTACAGGAATAACCTTGTTTGCTCACGCATGTAAATGAGTTATTCCAAATGTTTCAGAAACCGGAATATTGACCTTAACCCGAATATTGACTGCATGTAAACGTAGTCACTGGTAAAACAGACTTATAATGTTCCGTTAGTTAAAGCACCGTGGGAAACAGGGGAGACACAATCCAAGGGGGAACCGGGATCTGATAGTACACCAGTGGGAGAAGCAGGTCCATGGAGCTGTGCGCCGCAGATGTGCACGAAAAAACAAGCACGTCGCACCGAATGTGTGCCACTACGCGGTGGAGTTGTTCTGATTCCGATACGAGTATTGGAAATGCCTCCAATACTGCTGAAAATGGCAGCATCAGTAATGGCGAGTACTGGAGTTCAGGCACCGATCCGATGGATCTACATGTATTAGAAAGAGGAATCTGTTTACCAGTTAGCTCACTTAGCATGGCTACAGTCAAACTCTGGAGCGGTCCGTTTATGAAATGAAATGACCAGCGCCACAAATAACCTGCCTATTTGTATTGTGTACAGGTCTCTGGAGGCTCTTCATTTTTTTTTTACAAGTGGGTTGTGCTCCATCACAAAATTGTATCAGACACGTTCCTGTTTCGATGTAATATGAGGCCATCCTGGCGGGTGACTGACACACCGCGTCGAACATGGGTCCTGGCTGCCCACTGTGACTGTATGGCAGGGTGTGTGTGTGTGTGTGTGTGTGTGTGTGTGCCATTTATTAATATAGTTATTTATCTAGATCACTACGTATATTAAGCCTTTGAAAAAAAACTCTGTGACTGGATCTATTCCTTAAACCATTCCCATGGTTATAGCATGGATGCTAGATCCGGCAGAAATTGCTGCTCCTTCATTGGATGGTAGGTTGGCACATGGGTGGGCAGCGGATTGATTGGCAAGTCAGTAAGCAACGTGCTGATTGGCTATTCACTCAGGCACCAAAACAGGGTCAAAATTCGTACTTGTAACCATGGATGTATAAAGAGAACTTGATTTTCTTGTTCATTTTAATGCCTGGTACAACTAAAGGTACATTTGTTTGGACAAATATAATGATAACAACAAAAATAGCTCATAAGAGTTTAGTTTAAGAGCTGATATCTGGTCGTTTTCCATGGTTTTCTTGATAATAACCAAATCACTTAAGTTCTTACATCAATAGCTACAGTATGGCATTGTACTGCCAAAAACAGTGCTTTTAGGCATTCAGTGTTTTCTTTTCTGTCTGTTAGTCACATGATACACACAGGAGTTAGTACTTGATTGCATAACCATTGCATTCAAATTAACAAGAAATTGAAGAAAACATAAGTGGTCTAATAAGTTTTTCCATGACTGTAGATCTTCCGATGTTGAACTCTTTCTATACAAAGTGCAGCCAAACACCAGGCTAAAGAGAAAGGGACAGGAGAGTGCTCCTGACAGCTCATCTGTGGAGCTGGAGTTGAGGTCAGCATTTTTTTTTTCGATCAGCTATTTATTGTTGTAGGTGGATCCTGACGGGGCTAGAGCGTCTCATCAGCTGGGCCCCGATGGACTTCAAGCCAGCCAAGTCTAGATCCCTGGTTGTGAGGAAGGGGAAGGTCTCTGACAAGTTCCACTTCTCTCTCGGAGTCATCCAAATACCTTCTGTTGGAGAGAAGCCAGTCAAGAGACTGGGCAAGATCTATGACAGCACCCTGAGGGACACCGCACCACTGACCAGTCGGGATCCTGGCTGACAGCAGTGGACAAGTCAGGGCTGCCAGGTAAATTCAAAGCCTGGATTTACCAGCATGGTATCTTGCCACTACTTCTCTGGCCGCTGCTATTTGCCACCGCTGAGAACTTCGAAAGAAAGGTCAGCTCTTTCCTGCGGAGGTGGCTGGGGCGATCCCAAAACCTTAGTTTCATCCCCTTTTATGGGAGGAACAAGAAGCTAAAACTACCCTTCAGCAGCAGCATAACATCAAAGTCTCCTCTGCTGGCATAGAGGTTCAAACTGGCAGAAAGTGGAAGGCTTGTATAGCAGTCAACCAGGCAGGCATGGCTGTGACACAACAAGCTTATGGGAACAGTGGCATGCAGGGCTCAGCAGCAACCCAAAAGCTCATTTCACCTATAGGTCCAGGGAAAGAAGAGATGTCATTTGATCCAGCAGGAGGTTGGAGCAAGGGTGGAGGAAGCCCGCTGCAGCAGGACAGTGCGGATGTGGCAGCAAGGGGCAAGAAATTTCAGAAGTCATTTAAAAATCCTATCACATTACTGCCAAAGTTTTTTTTATATATACCTTAATCCCAGGCTTTCCTCTTTTAAAAATGGTTTATAATTTATCACAATTGAGAAACCCTGATGTAATCTTGTTGCACTGCAGTGGGGAACCAGCTCATGAGAGATTACCTGCTGTGATCATCATTCCAACCGTTCCCAAAGATGTCTAGATGAGGCGTGATGCCAAAGAACCATGTCACAAAATAACAACAAAATAATTATAGTTGCTTTGCAGTAGTGGTCGGGGGCCAGGCAATTTTAGACAAGGTTATAAAAGCCAGGCCAGTGATTGCTCTCTGTCTCTCTCTCTCTCTCTCTCTCTCTCTCTCTCTCTCCTCTCTCTTGTTTTGCAGGTATCCCGATGGCGATTCAGCAGCCGTAGATTCGTTTGGTGCACATTTATTGCTTTACGCACCCTACAACACTCATGCACACATACACTTCACACACACAACATGCTCCACACGCCTATTCACTGACATCCACACTCCATGATTTGAAACCTTTTGGTTGATTTGGTTATCCTTTGTTAAATAAACACCTTTTTAATTGTGATCACGGCGCGTCTCCCTCCTTTGTCATGGCTATAAGAGCCAAGCTGTGACAATACGATACGAATTACTTTATTAATCCCCAAAGAGAAATTAATTTGTTTGTCAGCTCATCACTATTTGCAGAAGAATCAAAAAAGCCCGATGGCTAAAGGTACAAAGGATCTTCTATATTTCTTTTATATTTGTTATGTTTCTTTTATGTGCAAACTATCACATAGTGTATTGTTATGGTGTTAACCAACAATACTAACAACAATGGGAAACAAATGCTTAACTAAAAAAAAAAAAAACTTAACTATGGTCACCTTGGATGTGAAATCAGTCCCAAATATGAATTCCAACTTTCCAACTAAATCAAACCGCTTTGTAAAACTGCAACTGTAAAAAGGTGTGTTCACAGCCAAAATATATAACGTCCCCGACAGCCTCTGTAGTGTCAGTTGCCACTTGTCAGCAACTGGCCTTTTTTAGGTGCAAAAAATAAATTTATTATGTTGTAGAATAAAAAGTTGAACTGTCTCGAGCTTATGTTAGCTGGACTTCATTTGAATCACAAAAAAAAGACCCACAGACTTTTTCTGGAAAAATTTTAGATGAGCCTTTTGATTTGGTGCTTTAAGAAAATGAAGGTCAGCACTAAATTTGCACTTCAGCCTCAGTGATTTATATTAGTGAGCCCTTTAGGTCATCTGGGAAAGGATGAGGAAAAAAAATCTGTGCATAGACATGTTGTGGTATGCAGACAAGCTGCAGTCTTATATAAGGTGCAGATGATGAATGTAGAGAATGGGGAGCATCTTAGCAGACAGTCAGAGTCTGTCCGAGCTTTTTACTATCTCATGATGAGGAACCGTTGAACATATAGGCTACATGTATGAAGAGTCACAAAGATGTAGATGAAAAGTTGGTAAATGAAACTCATACTTAAACCAGCAGGTAACAACCAGAGAGTTGTTACCTGCTTCTACTCTCCAGTCCTGGTAAATCTGATGCTTTAGCGGCATCTATGCTAACGTCGTTAGCAGCCAACACTATAACAAACAGTCTCTTTATCGCTGGGACATGCTCAAAGCTGTGAGCATTCTTACCATACTCTGTCAGAAGTAGGAATCCTGCTTCATCGGCTCTTACATATTACATAGCTGCACTTTTAATTTCTGACTTTTAATGTGATCAACAGTCCAGACATGATCTGATGTTGCCTCACTCTGTCAACATATTAAAACACACCCATCTCCTTCTGTCTGTAACACCCGAGAGCACCAAGAGGTGTGATTTCAGTGGTTGCCAGATATATGGATTTGATTGGTCTGTCAACTCATTTTTGCTCACCATATTTTCACTGGTGAAGTTGACTGTTAAGGGGCAGAACAATAAGGCCACAGGAAAATGTCCCAGCTCTCCTGATGTGCAGTCTACCGGTGTTTAACAAAGTTACACATTTGATGCATCCTCTGAAGAAGCTCTAATCCCTGGTTCCTGATTCATGTGTCCCTCTACAGCTCATTGGAGATCCTGCAACATGTTTGTCACAACTCAAAGCAACCTGCAGGAAACACTTCAGGTTTCTCTGACTGCTCTGTGTGAACGTAGAGCGGCATGAGTCTAAAGATGCCTTTGGGAAACCCAATGCCAGCCTGTGAGTCACAGTGTAATCCCATCCAGGAAGCTTTCCTTTGTCCGTGTGTGAGTGTTGTAGCACCAACGTCACTGGGATGAGCTTCCAACAGCAGAGATCACAGGCACAGGATGAACAGATCAGAGTGAGACAAAAGGCCTGTGAAGGGTTAAAACCACACAATGCATTCCTCCTCTGCCTTTTTTCCAGGAATGGAGGGAACATTTGAACAAGACAGAGACACAGTGAGGTACAGTGATCAGACACAGGACAGGATTTCATACTTCAAACAACCCAAAGAAAACAGCAACGGGTGAGATGTGCAACGTAAGACATTTTGGTTGGTGAGTGTTTGTCACCAACAGCCTCTGATGGGCACACACTGTTATGGTTCGTTAATACTTTATTTCTGACCAACCATATCAGAAATCAAGTGTTTTCATTGGCTGGTTAATTCAACAACCACACTGGAGGCCATGATAGAGAGAAGGAAGACGGAAGATATGTCATTTAAAAACAGGGATAACTGCACATGATTTCAGACTCTGTTCACATTAAAATGAAAAAAAAAAGAGGATCAGTGCAGTCTCCGGTTTCTCTCTCACCTCTGCACAGTCGACCAATCACGGGGCAAGTTACAGAAAATGGTTAAAAGAAAAGTCTGAGTAGAGGACTACCCGACCACCCAACGTACTCTTCAGAGGGAGGATAAATCCTGCTCATGTTTCTATTTAAGATAAATTGGACTCATGATCAGGTGGTAACCCCCAGGGCAAAACGTGAGGCTGCTACCATGGAAGCACCAAAATCTGCAGTTCCTCTAATGACCACTAGAGCCTGGCTCCAACAGTGAGTCAGTCCCCATGGATTGCATTTGAAATGTCCAACTTCACATTAGTACAAAAACAGTTTTGGTCTCTCGCCTCTGTGTTGGCTTCATTTTTAAGATGCAGCGGTTGTCCAAGACTGAGCCTTTTATTAATATTCATGCAAATAATCTCTGTTCAGTATCCACAAAAATATATTCAAATACAGGATTTGTGCAATGTTGACACTGAATTCCCACAAACCTAAAAAAATTCCTATTGATCTCTGAAGTTACTGAAATGCTGATTTACAAGTGTTGTAATCACAGCAGGAGATTTTCATGTGTCACATGTTGCATCACAGCATCAAACCTTCAAGCCACACGAGGACAAAAGCAGAAGTTAACAACCTTACATATGCAGTTTGGAAAGTTAACTTTTAAAAGAAGAAGCTCTCACATCCTCATCAGAGAGTCATTATTTAGACAGTTTTTTTCCAACTCTAAAGCATGGTTAAAAAAGACAACGAGAAGGCATTGATTTTATATGTATTTTTTGTTCAGCGTTTTTATTTACATTTTATAGTTTGTTCATTTGTCTTCTTCCACTTTACCCTCTTCATACATTTAATAGTCTGTATAAAAATTTATGAAAGACAGAAATAAGACTTTAAAAGTGTTGAGAGTAAATGGTTTGGGTGACACATTTCACAAGCTAAGCCTTTCTTGAAAAAATCAAACATGTACTTTAGTGCAGCAATATGAATGAATGCAAGCATTAGAAAATATGTGGGAATCAACCTCTGACCCCGTTACTGACCCCACCCCCACCGACACCACCCACCAACCGTCTCCAGTCTTGCCTCAGTCTGGGTCACTCCTTCCTATAGTTGGATTAAAACATTACATAAATAAGATTATGTAATACTTTGTCTTTGTGCAGAGAGGCCGACTGATTAGTGGTGATGTAACACTTCGTTGATGGGGCTGAAACAGCAGCACTGGGATTAATGGGCCTTAGTGCCTTGCTCAGCAGAGCTCTGGCTACTGGGCGGACTTTATTTTTCACTTCCATGCTTGCTGAGGTAAGTGAAATTTATTTCTGTGTTAATTTTAAACACATTGAACACGTCTTAAACCAAAGATAGTTCTGCACGAAGGAAATAAATTAAGTAAGAGATAAGAGAGAAACATGACAGCAACAAAAGCAAGATCGTTACGAGCTTATTTAGATCAGCATCTCTTTTTCAGACAAATTATCTGTAATAATAACATTTAACATTGTTTTTATTTTAAGTTTTGATATAAGTAGATGGACAATGTAGTTTTACATCTCCTCTCTCAGGCTTCTCTCTGGATGTCCAACAGGTGGTTGTCAGCCAATCAGCAGAGAGGAAGCTCCAAGCCTCTCTTCTGATGGGCTGACTGTTTTCTAAAATACAGCAGATTTAAACAAACAGGCAAACCAAATCCTGCATGTGCTGGATGTGGGTGGGGCTTGGTGACTGTTTTGTTGTGACATCATAAAGTCACAGAAGTCTTTACAGCTGGTTTTAAGGTTCAGGCTTTGAATACAGGCTTAGCTTAGAGTATTAACTTTATAATCACACTACACATGGACATCTACCTTTATACTTTATGGAGGTTTAATTTTGGAATCAACCTGAATAGTAGTCAGTATAGTGAAGATACATAGATTGAATCATGGATTTAAGGGGCGGTTTCACAATTTTTCAAGTCTGTCTCATAACAGTCAGTCACTCATATGTACAATGAAGGAGTTTTAACTTGCTGTGATCTTTCTTCCTGTTCATACGTGCCCTAGAGATATGATATAGCTGTAATTAACGTGGTATAAATTGCTGTCTTCTAGTTGAAGGAAGCCTGGAAACACCCACTTGTGGAAGTAAAGAGTGGATATCCAGATGAACTGCATTTTCTAAAATATGTTTTTCGGAGTCACAAACTGAGAAATGTGTTTTTTCTCTTGTCTTGACAGACAGAGCTGTTGTATGCATTGTGTAAGTATGACTTGCTCTTTTTCTATCAACTGTGATGAGTGATTGCCGAGACGGTTCTTATGTAATCAAATTATCTCAAGTCTGTAGTGCATGGTGCCACACCTCTGGATCACCACCTGATTTCTGAAGTAACTCAGACAAGTGGAGTCACATGAATAGAAATCTGTTAGATTCTCAGACCAAGATATTTAGGGGCCAGGCAGCGTAAGCTGCTGGACCCTATTGTTTCTTCCTCTTCTTCTTCCTAGGAAATCTTACTTCCCATCGTGGGGAAGTTGGACCAATCACCAAACTTTGCACAAAGCTCCAGTCCCATGCCAGATTTATTCAACTCCAAGCACATGTCAATATGAACATTTGGAGTCAATGTAAGAATGACATTTATAAACATCAGATTTTCTCTTATGAAGCAAAACACTCATCATTAAAAACAAATGACCAACATCTCAAAGTTGTCAAGATGCAATATCAGATTTTTGTCTTGATAACAGAATTTTTGACATTTTGACAATTTTTGAAATCTGCCTTGACAACTGCTGTCACCCTGGTGACTGGCTTAGTCCATTTGTGATGCCACACACCAGGTCTCCTCCATTCAATTAGCCCAATGAGTTAAGAAATGGATCTTAATGTCAGAGATTATGAGTTCAAACCTCAGCCTCATTTAAAGCAGAGTGGACATTGTAATGGTGATGTTCTTGTTGTCTTCCTGTTTTGTCTCTTGTTACTCAGAACTGTCCAAGGTTGCATGGCCCCGACCACTGCTGTGAACCTTATGTAAAGACAGAACATACACAACTTTTTGTTTATTTAGGTCAGTAAACAATAAACAACTTCTGGTCACAGTGAAATGAATAGTAGACATTTACTTCATTTATGACTTGTGTCACACTGTGGCCTTCAACATTACCATTTTTCTTGCTCCTATTTGGGAAATAAAGTAAAATTTGATATAAAATGTGTTCTATCAGACCACACCACCCAAGACATGTTATGAATTAGCTGTGAGCTGAAATTGAAACTCAAAGACTTATTGGTCTATTGATTCACTCTGGATATCTGAGGAAAATTATATATTTGGAAACTGTAAATCAAAATAAATCAAAAAATATGAGCAATATGTGTACATTTGTTCAGATTTGAAAAAATACGAGAACAATATTTGATGCAAATTGCAGTGATCAGGTGCTGAGGGTTTTTAAGTACCTTTATAATCTCCGTGAGACGGGTATCGCTGCCAGTACTGCAGCTCTGGATTCTGACCGTGTTGGTAAGTGGGTCAAAAATATGGGCCAATCCACAATGACAAACTAACTTCCTTGAGGGGCACTGGCACGCACCTGTGCTTTTGGTCCTTTAGGCAAAGAGCCACTCCTTAAGGTCAGGTAACCACTAAATTACGTGAAGAATGAAAAGGGCTATTATCATTCTGTCAGGAGTAAATAACAGTCTTTATATTATAACCGTCAGTGAGGTTGTGCAGTCCTTTCCAACACATCAGTCAAACAGTGTAGCGTACAGCACGGTAAGGAGTCAGATGTAAATCTAAGCTATATGAAAACCACTTCCTGTCTGATTAGAGCTGTGAATCCCAGCGTCTGAGACATTCATTTATGTCAAACTGTAGGAAATGAGGCTTTATAAAACAGGACCAGGACCTGTGTACACACAGCTTTACACAGAGGAATGTTAAAGCCCCCGAGGCTGCGGCTGTTCGTGACAGCCCACTCTGTATAGCATTGCTACATCACCAATAATCCACGCTGCTGCTTTTTGAAGGAACTGGATCTTGCTGAAATGGGGCTGCATTCAAACTTGCTGACTGGCTCAGCTTTTCTGTCTGTGTAGCTCTCCTCCAGGCCCAGCCAGTCTTGACATGCATGTACATCAAATCTCAAATAGCGGGTGTGTGAATTGTGGTTTCAGATGCTTTTTTGTCTGTAAATGTCATGAGAATGTGCTGTATGGTAAATGATTGAATGATTGAGAGAATGAATAATGTTTTTTGCTGTGAGAAATAAAAACACTGGGCCATGTGGTTTAACTTTAAAACCAGATTAAATCCCAGTTGCACCAAACTTGTTTAAATTCAAGAAAGATTATATTAAAACCCTCTCTTTAACCTCTTTTTAAACTCAGTTTAAACCAAGATTAAATTTTACTGATCTAGGGCTAACGTTAAAGTACCAGAGGAGGCCCAGCTTTTACTATGGCTGCATTTGATGATGCAACATTTTACTTGAGTTTTATGATGAAGATGAATTTTTGTAGATAAAGATACATGAAACTTTAAAGAAATCTAGTCATATTAAATAGTGCAACAGACATTGGCTTCATTTGAAACAGGATTAACTCTTCTTAAGTCTAGTTTCATTAAACTCCAATTAGGGCTAATCTTAGATCACTTTTAACATTGTAGGTGCTGTCCAGCCTTTATCTCAAGACTGAGATGAGAAGAAGGCAACATGTCCAGCCTAAGTGAAGGATAGAGTTCGTTTTATCCCATACTTGAAATAGCAGAACTACAGCATTCTTAGTTCTCATGGTTACCAAAGTAAACATGCAACTGTACCAAGAGTAGCGTCATCGCTGTGGTTACTAATAGCCATGGCTTGGTTGGGTTCAAAAAGCTTCCCATTCGGATTAAATAAAGTATGTCCTCTCCATTATGATGATTTTTGTTGTAACAACAGTGACAATGTGGTTAACTTTGCAGAACGCTCATGAGTTAATGAATTAACATTTAAGCTGCTGGTTTCCCACAGGAATCAAATACCTCATCTCCTTTGTCCCATTCTGCCGTTAGTGACATACAATATTGTGAATGTAGCACAGGTGTGTATGTGACCCATGGAGACAAAGAGGAGTCAGTAATGTTTCACATGTTTGAGGTCCAACAGGCTTCACAACAAACACACCTCAGGGAATAATTCATCAAAGTTGGTATGTGTCTGTTAATGTCACAGCCACAAACACACAAACTACACCCTGATGTTTATGAGCGACATCTTTGCCTCTATCTACTCTCAATGTAAAAACTCTGAGAGAAAGGTTTAAGAAAGGTTTTCTGGTTCATCTCATCCTTAAAACACCTCTCCATTTCCCTCCCACTTTACTCTTATCTCGACAGTAAACTCCCTCTTTCATTCATCTTTCTTCTATCACTCAGCTCCATCTCTGACATATTAACATTTCACAGTTTGAAGTTTAACTTCTCACTCACTAGTCACAATCCACATTTGTATTTATAGTGTGTAGTTAGAGATTAAGATGTTGTTTGTTTTCTCCCATTCAAGGACTCAGCTGTACAACAGTGTTCAAGGGACAATATAGGCGAAAAAATAAAAAAAGGAACTGGAAGAGAGCGGGTTTAATTTCTGAGTTTAAAACTCTGAATTTTCAAGTTTAAAGTCACACATTTATGCAAAAACACTCAGATACCCTCTGGCTCAATAAAAACTCACAGAATTGTAAAAAACCTCTCGAGTTTGTGAGAGAAAAATATTTAAAAATTGCATTTCTTTCTCTATCAAGAAGGAAACACATCTAACCCGACATAATGCCTGAAAACCTTGCAAAGTGTACTGTATAATGTGAGAGGTTGTGGCTTCGACCCCTGGGCTTGGTGCCATTTACTTGTTCTCCCTTTGCCACTGCGGGTTCTCTCCAGGTTCTCCAGATTCCTCATGTACACTGGGCTGATTGGAAACTCTATGGTGTCCATAGGTGTGAATGTGAGTGTGTCAGCTCTGCTTGACTGATGAGCTGTCCAACAGCTCTGAACACGAATGAGAGCAAGTGGAGGGGCACTTTAAATGACTCTGCTGTTTTCCTACATGGAGGCAGGGTAATAAGACGGATGTTTGGTTTTCAAATTTTCTTTGTGTAAATCTGCTGCTCCATGGTTGGTAATCTGTCGGCTGCCTCCTTTTCTTTGTTCATTACAAATCCAGACAAAAACCAACAGGCCTTCTAACAGTGTTGCCAAGGGGCTGGTTCGTAAACACCTCTGTTAATCCTGAGACTGGAGCTGCACAAGATCAAACTGGTTCCTGTGCAATAATGATTTGATTAAACTTAAGTTTACGACACTATTATGTGTAGTTTTTTGTGTTTTACTGCCTGCCTGATATAAACAATACATGTACAAAGATGAATCCAAAATCCAAACCTTACACTTTGTTAGATGGCAACAAAGTCACACAACAACAAATGTTGGACTAGGTTTATTGGTTGTTTTTGGTTATAGGTGCACCCTGCTGCATTCATGGTTGACCCAGACCATCTGAGAAGAAGTGTCTTCAGGGAATCCATCCACTGCTCTCATGCCCAAGTCAGGTTTTTGTTTGCTACTTTGTTTTGCTTTTTCTTTGCCTTACCTTGAAAGAGTGATTTTTTGTTACATACTGCAACTGTTGTTTTTTTCCTGGAGAGTGATTCTTTGTTTGCACCGTCCCTGATAAAAGACTGTTTATTTTGAAACTGAATCCTTGAGTCGTGCATCTGGGTTCTGAAATGGGTCTTGTCAAGAAGTGAGGACCAGACTAAATTCCCTCTGTCGTACTTCACACTGGTTCCCACAAAGAAAACACACAGAGCATTTCAGCGCACATGAACATGTCTAGACATCACTGCCTCAAATGTTTGACCCTGTGACCCTATGTCAATGTGCAGATCCTCACAGGTCACACACACACACACACACACACACATACACACACACCCTGTGTCTGGTGAACTTGCTAACCCCTAATCTCCACCAGACCTCAGACTTAGTAGAACATAATAGAAGTTGCTCGCCTTCCTACTTTTGATACTCAGTTTTAAAACTACATCACCAGAATCTGTGTAAATATTTATTCTGAGATATAGCGTTAAACCCAGAGGCATCTCTTTCTCTCTCATCAGCTGTACGGAGTGTGGAGTCAGTGTTTGCAGATTTTAGAAAATCTCATTATGGCCACATCTTTCAGAGCACACACTGGGACTTGTTCTGGAGGTTTTCCACTCGCCCTGTGGATCGGTTTCCCTCAAGCCTCTTTGTAGACTTTGTGGATTTACACTGATGAACAAAGAAAGTTCCTACAGAATTAAACCGTGTGTTTGACTCTGCTTCAGGAGGAATTATAGGGTCAGGGAGGACCTGCAGACACCACATCACATTATGAACCAAAACTACAGGATAAAAAAAACTTTTAAAATTATCTTATCACTTGAAATATTCAGTGTCTTGTTTTGAAAAATGTGTTTGTGATCTTTTTCCTTTCTTCTGTTGCTCTTATGTAATAAAGAAAGAGTCATTCATCAGGTTATAACTAGATTCAACATGAATGACACAAAATAGCACAACTAAATTCTTTGCTTCTCGTTTTCCATTTTTCATGTGGTTATTTCTGTCGATGTGTTTGTTGGTGTCACGTTGGTGTCATTGACTTAAGAAACTGTTACAAAGACCCTCTGATCTCATGACTTTGGTTTGATGCAGCAGTTTTCAATTCAGTTTTTTTCTTCCGAGATTCACTTATCAAGTGCGTGACAGACTTTTTAGACACTGTTGCGTGGTATTATGATGTATGTATATATGTATGTCTATAAAAGAGGATTTTTTTTTATTAGTAATACAAAAGAAAACTTGGGAAAAGGGAAATTGTGAAACAAACTGTTTTTGATAATTTGGTAAGTTTTTGACTACTTTTTGTGATAATTAAAGTTTTGTGAAATTGTTGCTATGGACTTGTAAAAAGTCGGACTGACAGATTTCCCAGTTCACATCCAGTGTCAACATACAGGACAAAGTCACTACACCTTTACTCTTAGTTATGTATTACTGAGACAAATGAGATTTGTGTGTGTGTGTATGACCCTTATTGACTCATCCTTATCTATAACAGTGAATAATGTCAAACAGGTTACATCCTGTAATAAAAGTCCCAGTCATCAATAATGACAGTTTGTTTTGAAACATTACTTATGTGTAAAATTACTGAACTGAGGAATAACAGTAGCGGGGATCTGTAACCGCATCACAGGTTCAAATATTCACACCAACTGGAGGGGCTGATAAAACCAAGAAAACCAATATACCATGACCTACACGTGCTGTGTGCATTCACACCTCCAGCTTCTGAAACTTTTCCACAGAGAGCAGTTATCAGTGTTATCAGATAACAGAGCAGTGCCGAGGTCTGTACAACTTTCCCACAATTTTGTTGTTGATGTTATAAATTTACATGTTTATGAGCCACTATTCAGAATTTCACAAACATGTTTTTATCTAATTGTGAGCTACAATGAAATCAGGAAGTCAACACACCTGAAGCTGTTTGAAAAAACACCACAACACCAGAGGAAGAACTATCTTAACTTCTGTACTCTGTAAACCCAGCATGAAAATCAATCCTGTTTATGATGGAGACAAAAGTTGCTCATGCATGTGGTTTTAATTCTGCTGTGAGGAGTTTTTAAAAATGAGACCTCTGTCTCCACACGGCTGCTTAATCACACCGTGAAAGTGAAAATGTGTCATGTGTAAATGTTAGATCATCAATTTTGAGATTTTGGTTGGACGCAGTTCAGACAACTTTGTTATTAGTTATAGGCTTACAGTTGGGTAAGATTTGTTTTTTTAGGTTTTTGTTGCTGTTGTTGTTTTGTTTGACATGGTTTATGTTTGACAGGGACAATGCAATTTAACAAAGTTTCGAAACAAGGTGTGAAATTCATGTGTTGCACATAGCAGTCAAAGCTGTTTCTCAGCTCCCTGTTTGCTTTGTTGGACTTACATATACAAACAGAATTAAAACAGCCAATAGAAACAACACAGCCCAACACCTTTACCGACTGACCACTGAACAATACATTCAATACTGCCTCCAACTCAGCCTTTTTATTTTCTGTGTATATGACAATATTATTATTAATATTGTCTTTTATCTTTTTATTGTCTAAACAGAGACAATAACAGCATGGCTACAAACAGTTAAATAAAAACAACTGATAATGACAGCAGCCTAAACATAAGTAGGCTACAGCGAGAGATAGTGGTGCATGTCACTCTCTGATGGGTCCTGTGCTTAAGACCCTAGGGACATAATCACATTTGTGTGTCCAGTTGGTTGAACACAGAGTGTCTTTGAATGTACCACACAGTTGAAACACCCCTGGTCTCTCTGCTTGTTGCACAGGGTCTTTGTGAATGTTTCTTTACAAATCACACACTGAGGCCACTGCTCCATGAGGTGTGTGTCAGTGCTGCAGCTGATAACCCTGTTGATCACCAGGTCAAACTTAAATAACTGACTCTCCACTGTTCACAGAACCACAGTGTGCACCTGTCTCTGTGACCTCACGCCTCGTAAACTGTTAAGTCCACTGGCAAATGCAACTCTATGATCTTCACCTCTTGTCTGACTGTCTCTCATTGTTTTTGGCTTGTAGTGCTTTAATTTTGAAAACAACTTCCTGCCATGGCTACAGTGAGGCGCTGAGAGAAGTAAGAGTGAACAGTGAAGATAAACAATGAGCTGAAACTCAATATGAAGCCATGTAAAACTGCAGTTTCGGGTTATAACTGTCTGTGAGTTCAAGTCACTTGATACACACACATGCACACACACACTGAAACTGAATATTTTATTTTAGTGTCAGAAAAAAGAAGATCTACTGTGTTTGTGGTCACAGTGTCAGTCGTCCTGCAGGTGTTTCATTGCAGCAGCAGCAGCAGCAGCAGTAGCAGCAGCAGTAGTGGCAGTGGTCATGTGAACACCTGTTCACATGATCAAAACACTTGATCGTGTGGAGTGGAAAAACTGACCTGCATCAGAGCGGTGGTGCGTGGTTCAAAGGTTAATGACAGGTTTCTCACATGACAGTTGCTAATCAGGTCATTGACTTTACAACACAGCGCAAACGTGTGTGAGTGAGAGACACAGAGGACATGTTGCCTGGTTATAACCTCTTTACAAGGCTGTTGGCTGTAAGTGGGGTTAGATCCAGTTTAAATGATGATGAATGACACTGTGTCTATAGACACAGATCAGCTACAGTAATACACATTAAAACTGGTCTTACCGGTCTTAATGTTGTAACTGATTATTGTTTACACGTTGCATTATATCTATATACTGTATGTCTACATTCCTGCCGACACATGATATGTGTAAAATCTATAGGTCTAACTGTGATATATAGATCGTATGCTGTGAGGTTAACAGAAGTTTCATTAAACTTTTTACTGCCCAGGTAGTTTTTCATTTTCAGACGTCAGGTCCAGGTGACACTGACTCATTTCATCCTGAGAGTATGTTCACTCAGGTTTCTCTGAACACAAAAGGCTACATAAAGCAACTATTAGTTTTATGACTGAAGCTTTGAAGTTTCAACATGTTATCTGCATACCTCAAGGTCAATGTCAAACCTGGGGGCAATTGCCCTCAAATTGACCTCTGTAATGCATTTTTCCACTTTTTGTCCCATTTCGCCCAAGACTGGCTTCACACTAAATCATTTTCAAACTTTAACTAATCTAAAAGACCACAGACATGCGGACAGTTTCAAGTGATTTTTAATGTTATAATCCTCTTAACATGTTAAATGTTAATGATTCCAGACTGGGAGGTGTAAAATAGTTGTATTGACTCTGAGAGACAAGAGGATTATTTGGACAAAATACTCATGTGAGACACGCCTTGGCCATGGCCCCCCAGGGCAAATATGGCCTAAAATCAGCTCTAAAATCTTCTAGTTTATAGCCAGCCAGCCTCATCATGTTTATCTTGCATTTTTTTCTAATAAACATGTTTATTTTGTCTTGCAGATGTAATGCAGAAAATTTATATAGTGTGTTGACAATGCTGTAATGGTGAATTTTAAATCATACTGGTCAGATAGAAACAACAACAACAACAACAATAATAATAATAGATAATAATAGACGAGCAAAAATAAAGAAAAACGATAAATGCTTCATTGGCAAATAACTGATGTATGCTGATGATGTAACATTCATTTCATTACATTTGTTTTAACTGAAAAACACATCACTATGTCACTTGACTCAGTCCTGGACCAGTGGTTTCAAGTACAACACTAGATTAGCGTGCAAGTGCCAAAGCTGTGTCCACATACTTTTGTCAACATCAGAAAGAAAGAAAAACACAAAGCTGCGTGTGACTACACAGCAAACACTCCGCTACATGCTAATTTGGTCCGGATCACAGTCGTCAGTCCAGGGGTATCTGCGTAATGACACGGAGGAGTCATAACCTTCATTTTACAGCTTTTTCCATACATGCAGCGGTGCTGCCAAACACCTGTGACTGGAGTTTGATGAGTTAAATCAGTGGCATGGCCCTTTAAACAAGATATCATAGCGTGCATCACAGCCCAGTTGTCAACATGCTCCACATACCTGCACTGGATGAAGCCGTATAATTGACTGCTATGTGTCCCATCCTGCGTGTTCACTATGCGTGTGCGTGTTTATGTGTACATGTAATCTGACGAGAGATGTCAGACCCAGATATACTGTATCTCCATTTCTGATGCTAAACGTCCTTAACTGCAGTATTAAACTTTAACGTCATTCATAGTTGAGATAAAGGAGGTGAGATGGTCTGAGCAGATATCTGATAACATATCTATGTGTGGTCACTGATATCACATTATAGGAGGAAATAAATAGCTCAGTGTGTTGATCAAAGTTTCCCTTTCTGTGGCGTTGGTGACCTGAATGTTTCACTGCACAAAATCCTCCCTGACTGTTTATTCAGTTTGGGCCATAAAGAGCTTTGGGAAAGAATGAGGTTTGTTTTCCAGATCACCAACATCACAATCAGTCAATAGTGCAGAATGCAGAGCGTGTGTGTTTGTGTGCATTTGTGTGTGTGTGTGTGTGTGTGTGTGTGTGTGTGTGTGTGTGTGTGTGTGTGGTATCAGTTAGTCATTGTGCTAAATAGGCACCAGCACCTGCTGCAGTGGATTTACAGGGCAGAGACAATAGAGAGGAGGAAAGACACAGTGCAGTCACTTCATGGCCAATTAATGTGGACACATTCAACTTGTTGAATATGAGATGACAGCGTTACAGTTGTTAACATCTGGTAGAGCTCTTCTATTCATGTTGTTCACGCAGCCTACCCCCACCTGCTAAATATTATCTTATTAATGTTATAAATGTATGTTTTATTCCAAGTGTTAGAGCGTCTAAACACGTCACTATGTCAGTTCATCTAACTCAGCACCGGACCTGAGGTTTTAGTGCAACCCTGCTCATGTGAGCTGTTTGATGCTGCTTTTTTGTGCATGAGATAAAGACATAGACTGTATCAAGAGGAAAGCATGGAGCTGTGGTGGTTCAATCTCCTATCTCATTCTCGGCTGCTGCCCCCTACTGGTGGCTGGTGGAAGTTAAACCTTCTGTAATTCAGCCCTGATCAATCATCATTACGTAAAGCTGATTAAAAGCAGATTAAAACTACACCTCAGTTCCTGAACACAGCAGCTCGGGACAGTGAAACACTGTCATTTAATCATCCAGGAACATCCTCAGACATCAGCTTTAATTAAAACATAGGAACAGGTTTCTGGGTGTGGTGGGAATTTGTAGCTGTGACTCCAGCACCCATGCAATCAAAACTGCATGGCAGCGGTGCAGCAGTTGAATGCTGTGACAATATTTTTTATTAATAAGAAGGTTCAAGTTAAATATTATTTTTTTCCACTTGATTTAAAGCAAAGGTGCTCTGATTTTACCATAGTTTAATGAAATACTCACTCATTTTGCAATTCAATTGGTGTTTTTTGTCAATTTTCAAGTAAAAATAGTCAAAATATATTGATTTAAACTCTAAAACAAGACGATTTCCTCTATTTTAGGGGTTAGAAACATTTTCCGACAATAATAAGCATGTATACGAAATTATATAAATCTGTGAGAATTTATTTTACTATTTAGATCGAAGCAGCAAGGCCTTTAGGAGATCAACTGATGACAAAAATAAACATTATTTGCAGCCTGAACAGTGGAGCACAGTGACACACAAGATTAAACATTTTTAATTTAATTCTTTATGAGTCTCTCAGGAGGCAGATATGGTCAGCTCAGATATTATTTAAAGGCATCAATGCAACAATGATCATCAGTAGAACCAACAGCCTCCATGTGAACATTTAATTCATCATCTATCTTGGTACAGACAGTCAACGACATGACGAACATGAAAACACACAAACATCTCAGACGTCAACAAAGAATTCCACAGCTGAGTGAGTCCACCAAACCTCATTTACATTTTCCGGCTTTTCTCCCACAGTGAGAGTTTGAGAATTTTATATCTTTCTTAAAACTATACTTTTTTTTCACCTTTGTTAATTCACAATTAATCCTGAGAACCTCACTATTCGTTTTTTTGTCCTGTGGTCCCTCTGAGGTTCAGCTGGTCCAACTACAGACAAGGCTGATGATCACAAGCCTGAATTAAGTTACATTGGACTAAATCAGTCTCAAGTACCTAATCATCAATTAATAGCTTCGTAATTTCATTAATTATACATCAATGCTGTCCAGACAGAGCTGACAGTCTCTGTCACGGGTGTTGATTTGGTTGTTGGGTGAATAATCATGACATTTCTTTTTTTGTCTATCAGTGTCTGTGAGCTGCAGATTAAGAATCAACAAGGTAAAATGTTTAGTTAGACTGGCACTCACTCCTTTAGACATTTATCTAATGGTCTTGTTCAGTAAAACCCTGCATTCTTAATCTCATAAATTAAAAAAATGTGATGCTCAGAAATACCCAGTGGGAGGTTTCGGAAAAATAAAATAATTTAGGAATGGCAAAAAAAACCCTGTTTCCAGTTACACAAAAATGTGATGAAGTGAATCAAATATGTGTTGTATAGTGTTGGAAAAGAGGGGATAAATGCTAATATTAGTGAGCTCCCAGCTTCAACAGTGTAGTAAACAGCAGCAGTCATGAGCCCAAATCAACACCTGAGACCAGTTTATTAGAGAAACTGAGTCACTTCCCACCAGGTACATGTTCTAAGCTCCTGATGAGTGATAGTGTTACAGTGCATGTGAAGATCAAAGTGGAGACACTATCATGTCTAACCAGTCCCTCTGAGCAGCAGGTACACTGCAGACACGGTGATGGCGGTGGCAGTGTAGGTAAACACAGCGTTATACAAAGTGCTTGTCCTGATTCGATCTCCTAGCGTCCTCTGGGTGTCCTCCAGACGTCTCACCACCGCCTCAGGTTCCCACTGGTCCCCTCTCTCTGGTGCTGCTGGTGGCCGCTCGCCTGCCGGTGCATCCGCCTGTGGTGTGGCATCCAGCAGCCTCCTCACCACAGACAACTCACTCTCAACTCGACCGAGTCCTTGCTCCAGCTGTCCCAGCTGTGGTGGGAGAGACTCCAGGAGGGACTGAGTCTTTTGGCTGCCGACACGGAGGTCTTTTAAAGCGGAAAGAGGTGCAGTGAGTGACTCTGGGGTCGGACTTCCTTTGCCACCCCTCTGTGTGAAGGCGTCGGACAGAGTGACCCTGAGGCTGTCGATGAGCGTCCGGAGCTCGTCCTGTTGGGAGCGGTGGTTTCCAGCCTGGACTCTGAGGGCTTCCTGCAGGCTCTCTGGACCTTTCTGGGCCTCCAGCAGAAGACTCTTCAGCTCCTACAGGAGGAAGAATCAAGATACATCAGCTGAAACTGAAGCTGCAGAATAATTATAACAAATAAAAGCATACTGTGGCTATTTTAGTTTAGTTTTCCTGTAGTTTCAGTTTCATTGGCTGTTTTTTTTTTTTTTTTATTATCACTGCAGTAAAATATTATTTCAGCACTTGTTGTCATAACCGAAAAGGGTTAAAAAATAGATCAAAATATGTACAAGCTAAATGAATGAAATGAAATAGCAAGAAAATATAGTTGACCATATCGCAGTTTCAAATATATTTCAATTAATTGTGTAGTCCAGGCTGAAACTCAGATCCACTGGTGTCCTGAACAGCAACCTCAGCAGAATGCACCAGCAGGGCCAACACCACCATCCGTCCTCACCTGCAAGCGGACGCGGTTGACGTACGTTGATCCCATGACTCCTATCAGGGCTCCGAGCACAGAGCCGATGATGGACCAGTTCTTGGTCCGCTCTGCTCTCGTCCTCTCCTTCTCGTGACTCTCCCTGACACCTGCCGAGAACAAGGCAAACTTCTCCCTCTCAGAGCCCTCCGCGCTCTCGTACGCCGTCCGGAGGCGCCGCTCCTCCTGTATCAGGAGAGAACATGAGACTTAACATGAATTCAATTTAATCAGCCGCCCTGTTACTTTCGTGCTGAACTGATCTCTCTGTCGGGACTAATAAGTATATCTCCAACATTATCAATTCAATACATACACTCACATATTATTCTGCAGAATGAATGTACCTCCATATCCTCCTCTGATCTCAAACTATCAGGGTCTCCAACACTATAAAACCTCACACAACCACACAGCAGTTACTAAACCCCCTGTTTGATGTGAATTTTCAGTCTCCACTGACCTGCAGCAGTTTGTGTTCCAGCGTGGCCAGCTCCAGGTAGTGAGTCTCCTCCCTGGACACTCTGTCCAGCCGGTCTCGGACCTCCTTTAGCCGACCCTGCAGGGCCTCCAGACTGGCATGGGCCTCACGCACGATCCCTCTGGCAACCATGAAAGCTGCCTCAGCCTAAACAACACACAGATGTGCACACACACACAACTGTGTCATGCAGCAGTTCTTCCCAGCACCAGTAAACAGACCTCTTTAAAACAGGGAATAGTGTTAACGAGGTGCTGATGCAACGGGTAATTTTAGAAGCTTTAGTGTGTGATGTGGTTGAATTGTATTGTGTACTAAGACAAGTTTCTCATATTTTGTCTACCCCCATCACATCAGTGTGGGTGGACTATGGTGAGGGTGCTTCTTACTGTCTGCTGACCTCAGTGACCTTGGTCTGAGCCTCGCGAACCTCATTAAGCCCGACAAACTCCTCATACCTGTCCCACCAGTAGTTGACTGTGGCTGTGGCAGCTTGAGCTGACCTTTGACTCCACTGCCGCCCCATCTCCCCTGCAGTCTGAAGGAGGGAGAGAAGACAATATTTCAGTGTGGTTCTATGGTTTAATCGAAAACATATGTTAATACAGTTTCCAGTTTCCTGTACCTGTAAGGCAGCCAGGGCGCGCTCTTTCGCCACCTCAGCACCACCCTTCCCATCAGGAGGTGGTGGGTCAGTGGGTGGAGGGTGGGCAGGCTGTTGGTGAGCACTGTAGGTTCGGACCGGAGGGATTCTACCAGAGATCGATCCAGGCAGGGAGAGGCGGGACAGACAGCATGAGCCATGAGCCCAGAAAGAGGTCTGTAATCTTCTGTACCTGATACAGTAAAGACACTGATAATCATCAGCTTTGTTGATGCATTCTATGTGGAGCTTCACATTAAACTCATGTCTCTCTTTTATTGAAATAAAATGTGCGGAAGTACCTCATTGAGAAGAGCAGCAGTCAGATGTGCAGCTTGAAAACTGTCAGAGCTTCACTTCTACTGCCACTACAGAGTTAACATTGGAAGAGGCACCTGTAAACAACAGTGACAAGATAAATTAGATGATTCATACACTGTCAACTGTGAATGTTACATGCACTACTCACAAAAAGGGATATTTGACTTTCACAAGAAATGTATGGAAAATGTAAAAAATTCATGCTACAGTGATATTATGTCATGAAAGTAGGGCATTTAAGTAGAAGTATGGAGTGGTCATTTCTACATCTCAAACATTTCATTGAAACAAAAGCTAACAACAGCGGTGGGTATACCACAACCAAAAATGTCAGTGTCCCAATAACTTGTCATGTGGTCAAAGGACACCCAGTTCTCTGTCTTTCTGTGGCTCTGTTCAACCTGCTGATGACACTCTGTGACACTCTAAGCTCAGTGGAAACTTCCCTCACACAACATCCCGTCTGACGCCTCGACATGTCCACGTACTGACAGAACATTTCGTGGTTGATTCATGGATCAGACACTTGTGATTTCTGAGGTTAATCACCTTGTTAGAGAACAGCATGTTATGTTATAAGTACTGATACATTGAACAGTTGGACATGTGCATTCAAAAGTTTAGAGAGAAGGTCAAATTGAGTTGACCTGTGAAGGTTATAGTGCATTTTATTTCATTGTGAAATTTAATCCAAAGCAAAATCTCCCTGACTTTTTGTGAGTAATGTATGAAAAACTATGTAGGTCACTGTGAAGGTCATAACAACAAGAGGACAAAGCCCCTACTGTGCTGTTAATGTAGTATTTATGTTAAGTGGCATCACTTACATCTGTACTAAATTATGGTCGTTTAATTTACACACCCGACCAACCTCATAGCCACAAGTAAGTGTGCAACGTAAGAGGAGATATAATTAACATAGTCTCTACATACAGCATGACTTCACACGGAGCTGTGTGAACTGTGTGCAACAGTGTTAATAATGACTGGCACATCAGATGAATAATCAGACATTATGTAGACATTACAGTATCAAATGTCACAACTATTATCTTCCTTTCCATGCCTCATTCCCACCTGACGGGCATTTAGCTCCACATTTCTGACAGTTAAAGTGAGTTTTCAAACGCGTAAAACTGTATATTAAATCGATTCAGTCTTGCGGTGATTTGTCAAGATAAGATTACCTCCTCTCGTCGATGTCGTCGAGGCATTAATGTCACATAGATGAACTTTATTGTGGCTAACCGGCTAGCATCTCAAATGAAACTGCTAACATCCGGGTGACTTTGCGTTCAGGCACATAATGGTCATTCTACTTCCGGTTCAGAACTGGGGTCCCTACAGCGCGGATTACTCTGGCAGCCGGTTGTGTTCGCATCTATAGTAACGTCTCTCTCTCTTTCAAACACCCCTACCCAGCTCTAAGCATGTCTGGCAGAGAAGGTGAGACATTTCATTTTGTCTGATGGTCACATTTAAACTTACGGCCAATGTAAAGGACGGCGCAATAAAGCTCATAGAAGCGAGTTTCACTGGCTGGAAGCTAGTTGTTAGCTTGCTGTTACTGACGGGTGCTTAAGAGAGCGCGAGGCTGATAACCCCCTCGTTCGCTAAACTACCCAATGGGAATTTATTTTTATTTAGTGCTAGTTAATGTAAACCCACACACATACATACACACAAGCGAAGGATAATGTATTGAAACCACGCACGATTAATTTGTCAAGGCATTCGGCTCATGGCATCAATAAACGCCTCATTTACCTGGCTGAATCTTTACAAATAAAAATTATTTTTCGCCTGAGTTATTTAGGGGAAAAATAATATTTGGAAATTTGAAACTGTCTTCTCATTTCACTAAATATACGTTGGTGCACTAGGTACATGCAATAAATTAAACATCAGTTCTGCTTATTAGTTATAAAGCACCGGTTGAACAATACTTATTGTCTACGGTTGTATTGAATTTTTCCACTTGAGCGCTTTTAGCATATCGAGCTAACAGAACAACCGTTATTTTATCGTCCTCAGGAGGCAAAAAGAAACCACTGAAGGCACCCAAGAAACAGAGCAAGGAAATGGATGACGTAAGTGTTTTGCCTTTTCTGATCTATCACTAAGTCGATTATTTGTGTAACAGTCCATTCTACAAAAAATGCCCCTCATATCTTCAAGTGTCAGTTAGTATGTGATTTGATTGAAGCAATGAGATGAATTGGCCCTGATGTCTGCTGTTGGTTTTCCAAGAATCAATGTCACTGAAGTGATTAATATTTTAATTTCTCAAATAGCTGAACTGAAACCTAAAATAATAGAGGTATAAAATGAAAAATGGCTTGGAGGGGTTTCATTGAAGGATCGTACACTGGGTGTGTTTCTGCAGGATGATGTAGCTTTCAAGCAGAAGCAAAAGGAAGAACAGAAAGCTCTGGACGCACTGAAGGCCAAAGCTTCAGGAAAAGGACCACTAGGTAAGACAGACAGGTAGATGGGAATGTTTCTCATCACAACTATCCTTTTAATGACTCATACAGACAGTGAAACCATAAACAATCATAAGATTTTGATTCATAAATAGACAACACTAAGATTTGGATCAGGGTGGTGGTGTGGCACCAGTCTTATCATGGCCACAATGACCGGTGCAGAGTTGCAGCCAGTGATGCCAAACATAGACAGCTGCACATAGGCACACGTAACAAAGCACGGTCAAGCATAAAACACACTACAAGGTGATGTTTTTCTCAATATTGTTTGTTCATCAGTCTCATTACAGTCCATGCTTTATATCAGCATATCAGCTTATAATGCGATAAAAAGAAAAGTTAGTTTAAAAAAACATTGTTGAGTGAAGATTCTTGTTATACATGCCACATACACATTGAAATAACTGAGGTGGGTTTATGTTAAATGTTAAGTGCTGCTTTTGCAAGTGGATACTCAATGTCAGAAGGGCCATATCTTATATAGGATTCTCCAATATTGACATAAACCTACTCAAATCAAATCCAAAAGTTGGCATGCAGTATCCACTATATTATTTCAACCCATGTGATGAACCTCATGGCATAGAGAGTGTAAATTTGTTTTATGTATATTAATGTAGGAACTGTATGGGCCTGAACTGTAATGTAGTTATTGATCCTTGTATACACCTCATAGGAACTCAAACTAAGTTCAGATTTGCTTTATAGTCTGCTCTACAGTCATAAACACATTAACAACTCTTTGAGAATTTAATGTGTGGCCACATTTGTGACACGTTGTGTTAAATTGGCCACATTAGAGGTTTTATTATCTTTCTCCTTTTTTCCCCTCCAGGTGGCAGTGGCATCAAGAAATCCGGCAAGAAGTAAAATCTGAATGTGGCGATGATTTTTGTTTGCTCCCTGAGCTTGCTCCCTGTGTCTGAGATGTTTGTATGCTCACTGAAAGACGAATCCTGTCAAACACAAATCCCACCCTGCTCCTGCAGCAGTGAACATGTACAGAAAGAGAAAGAGTCTAATAGTTTTCATAATTTCAGGGACAGGAATTTCTGTTACCAGACAAGCCTGGTTCACGCAACTTAACCCCCCAATGGCATGTAATTAGAGGTTTCACACTGATGTTTGTTCTTAAGGACACTTTACCCAGTCATACTCACTGACCAGAATCTTCATATGCGGTTTAGAAATGGTCTGCAGCTCAGAAATGAAACCGTGAAACAAACTTGATCTCCGCTGTATCTTTTATGCCCGTGTGAAACTTTAATAGAAACGCAAATCACCCTGATCTCTTTTTTTCTTCTTTTTATTTTATTGTAAAGAGGGAGATAACAATAAAGTTTTTGTAATTACCACTTGTTAATTTAATTCTTCATTTGCCAGAAAGGAATTCATCAAGCAATCACAACCATGAATCCACATTTTCCCTTTAAACTCCAGATCAGATTCAGAGTCCACCAAGTCTTAATAAGCCTTCCTGAAAGCAGATGACAAGAAGCTGTAGGTTGTAGCAGAAAGGATCAAAGTCAAATTCGACTTGTAATTCTGCTGTGTTGGAAATTTTATGAGCATCAGCCTCTGTCAAACACTTAAAGTTTGATTCCCATCAGACTTTAAAGGTTTTGAAGGTTAAACCGTATGTTTCTCAAAAAAACAAAACAAAAAAACGCAGAGTTATTCTTTAAGTCCTAAATAACAGGCTTCCTGGTAACACATTTGCAAAGACACATGGTTTTTTACATTACACATGGTGATAGAAATATTCAGACCCTTTACTACTATAATCTAGAAGTACTCCACTCCACTACGTTAAGATAAAAAAGCAGTAAAGCAGCCCGTCATTCATCGTTAATTCTTTCCTTTGTTGGTGATACATGATCACATACAAAGGTAGTCTCAAACTTCAGCATTATCTACATCTTGTAAATAAAAGTTTACTGAAGACACTTTCAACATGATGAAACTTTAAGATAAACAGTGGACCACGTAATTATTTGCACTTGAGTTACGTGTAAAATTGCCTTCACTGACACAGTAGTTATTTCGTACAAACAGCACTACAGGATTGCGCTCTGGGTACATCACGGTGAAGCCAGTTCTGCTGGAGTTTTAGTGTCCAGTGGTTCTGAGGGTAATGGGTTACGAGTTTATGGTTTTGTTTGTTGTTTGTGGATCTGGCCTCCTGAGTTCAAACAGTATTTGTGTTGGCTAATTTCTGCTGAAGGATCTTGATCTCCAGGCAGAGCTTCTCCCTCTCCAGCAGCAGGTTTCCTCTCTTCAGGCTCAGCAGATCCTCATCCTTGGACAAGGACACCTGTGGTAACACCTGCTGCTTCACATTCACATCTGTACAGAGGAAAACACACGATCCACTCAGTCCTGTAGCTACAGAGTATTAGCAGTTTTGTCTTTTTAGCAGTAAATGTCTTTGTTTCTTTTTGTTGTGTTCTTTTATTTTGAAATGTCTGTGTTGCAGGTGCAGCGTCCTTGTAGAATACAGACATTATTGGCAATGAAACACATGTAAAACGGAAAATATACATAATGCTGGTTACCATCCTCATCATCTGAAACTGGAGTTATGGACTTCAGCTCCACCTCCACAGGGTAATGGTCGCTCACATCTAGAGCCTGGAAATTAAAATGAAAGAGAGAATGAAAAGTTTAGTGTGAAACAATTAATATGGTTCATAAGTAATGAACACATTTCAGTCGCATTATTATCAGACGCATTAGCTTGATAATTCTTTGTTTTGCCCCACTAGATCATTATAAAAATAAAAGAAGAAGAGTAACACGTGTTTTCTGTATCTATAACCTGACAAACCGATGTTCACTGTTTATTCATTTACAGCAAAAATGGTTTGTGGTTGGATTGCTTAGTTGATCATTTACTGCATGCTATTCCCTCGTTCTCTTTATCTGGTTCCTGTCTATCTCCAGTGCTACTGTCAATAAAGGTATAAAAAGGAGCAAAAATATGATTAACAAAAATATTGGCTGTCTGGATTATGAATTTAACACAATGTTGTTGGCAGAGTAATTAAATCCAGCAGCGTGCTGAGGCTCTATGACATGAGCACTGACCTTCTCCTCACTGAGACCATAGGCCTTATGGAAGTTGAAGGGTTTGGCAGAGTTTGGTACCATAGCCTGGAGCATGTCGTTACCATAGATCACGATCCTGAACAGAGACATACAGCGTGTAAGTCACAGTCACCCCAGAATTATACAGTACATCTGTTCATCTTAATTTCAGGCAGTTTAAAGAAACCCTAACCCTGTCCATCAATATATTAGCTTAACTTCAGATTTTACAGATAGATTTAAGTATCATCAGTCTTCTCATCTAAGTTTCTGAATTTTCTTCAAGTCTTTGTTTCAGGCTGAAAAGAGCTCAAACTGTAGCTGTCCTTATCAAAACAAGTGGATGATTGACTGAGACATTAGCAGCCCGTGGTTAATCTTAAAACAGGTATTGAACAGCATCATTATAACCTAATGATGCCATTATAAACAATGTATTATTATAAAGTGCTAGTGGTATTATAAAGGTAGAGTTAATTTCAACAACTTATACATAGCCAGTTTATAACATCCTGTTTATTCCATCTGCACTAACTCAGTACAAAGAGTATTGAGTGAAAATATGGACTAAACCAACACTATGAACTTTGGGGTTCTAAAATTTGTAAAGAGCGATGAGAAATATTTTTCATGTAACTTAAGAAACACTAAGATCCCTTTGCAAACAGAATTTAATGCATGTCATGTTTGTTTGACGCGGAAATTAGTTTTTATTTAGTTTTCTATTGTTCTTTTTTGTGGAATTGTACAGGGTTTATTTTAGTCAAATAAGAGCAGGTGCTGGTTTATACCAAAATTAACTTGGTTATTTACATATAAACACGTTAACATATATAAGTAAACATTTAGACCAGCTCATCACCTGCAGAAAGCATTGGAGATAAGAAAACAAGTTCTTTTTCAAGACAATCTGTGGATTGTACAATTCATTTGACATGCATATGTTTTCTTTTATTTATTTTCTTTTAGATTATTTTGTAATTTAATTTATTTCATGCATCTGTTTTGCTGATATTTGTAAAAACAGGGGACACCACATAATGTAATGTGGGACCAGAGTGATATGACACAGAAATAAAAAAAATAATGAACTCAGCGCACCACCGGTATTTGTGTGTGTTACCTGTCATAGGTGTGGTCGTTTCTGGTGCTGGCTGTGGTGTCGACGTCATCTTTAATCAGCCAGTGAAAGTTCTTGTCTTTGCGGATACTGATCTCCTTCATCTCGCCCGCAGAGACATAGGAGCCGTCAGCGTTGAAGTCGCCGAGGATCATGACGTTCTGGAGCAGGGAGGAGGCAGAGCAGGAGAACAGGTGTCAGGAGCCTACTACAACAGTAAACACTTTTATCAAGTGAAGGACGCATCACAAAAAGGTGGATGTTGTTGATGTAACTCTTCCACAGTTTGGCTTGCTTAAGTTTGCATTTCAGACAGTTATCCATTAGCTCCACCATAAACTCACTCATGTTTTCTGTGGCTACACAGGATGCAAATAACACTGTGCAATATATTTAAGTATTTGCAATAATTGTTTAGTTTTAAGCTTGAATCCTTATTATATTATTATATATTATTTTTATTCTATTGCACATGTTAACATCTTAGCAAAGTACTGATGTACTTTGTCGTCAATGCTGTCTCATTCTGATGATGTCATGTCCTTACATCTGTCTTCCACTTATCCTTGACCTGCAGGAAGACTTTGTAAAGTTCATCTAGCTCCTTCTCTGAGTCGGTTGGTTTGGTGTGAACTGGGATCATCACGAGGTCCTTCAGCACTACAGTGGGTGTACACACACATACACACACATTCGATAGGGGGATAGATAGAGGTTTTCTCCCATATAAACATTTGACATTGCGTACATGCAAACTTAATTCTAAATCCAGAGTCAGAGCTATGATCAAAAGAGGTGAGAACAACAAGGTGTTATTTATGTTGTGGTTTTGAGATACTTTTGAGTTTTCTTGTGTATCTGTCTCTTCTACCTGTATTGAGGCATGTGAATCGCAGGATGTAGGGATCTCTTGCAAAAACATCTTCTCCCACTGTCAACTTGTCATCAAACTGAAAAGAGCCCACAAGGTTGACCACATCATCTCTACACACACACACACACACACACACACACACACAGACACACACACACACACAAGAAGTATATTACATATAATTTATAATAATTATGTATAATAACCTTGATAATGTCAGCAACAATTATGTAACATTTCTGTGATGAGAAACCGTTCATTTCTGACATCATTTCTGTGATGACTCTGAATGATCATAAATGACCTTCAGGAAATGACTAATCATTTAGCAAATGACATTGAGGGTTAGGGCTGGGTTTATAGGTCATATGTGAACCTGTGGTGCGATGTCAGGTTTAGGTATGGATTTAATAAGTGGTTAAAGGTAGAGTCTGGAGGTTTGTTCGTTGCAGTTTGTAAACAAAACATTCAAATTGTGCCCCTCCTCTCGGGCTCGGATGTGCACGCCTCCTGTCACTGAGAGTAGCAGCAGTTGTCAGGACTGCAAAGAAAAGGAAATGCAGTCGGAGTGAAGCGCTGGAGCCGCGGGCCAATACCCGGCCGTCACAGGTGATGGGAGCCTGCTGCAACAAGTAGGAGGGCCGTCGTGGTGGCTAGAGAGAACATACCGACTCTCCGCCCAGAAACGTCCATACTCACAACAAAACAAAGCATAAAGACCAAAATACAGGCGGGGGGAGAGGGCTCTGCAGACACAGTCACCACCACACAGGACTAGAAGCCCATAGGTGATGATTAAGCTGAGTTTCATATAAGTGTAGTGTTTAGTTTTGAGCAAAAACCTCCAGACTCTACCTTTAAAGTTAGGAGTTATTAATATCAAATCAGGCTGTGGCTTTGTTGTTCCTATGGACACGTGTTACCTCACGCAGACAAACTGCTGCACAGCCTCTAACCTCCTTCATGACTCCGCCACTTTTTTCACTACTCACCTGTACAGGAACATAAATTGCTCCTTGTAGCATGTTCGACCCAGACGAGTGCTGATCTGCAGACTGTAGTGATGTTTTCTGTTCGCTCTGTACCAGAGAAAGACAGAAACCATTTAAAGCATTTGAATAATTGGAAAAATAATGATATTCCTGTCAGTGACAATTGAAACACACCTTATTCAGATATGGGATGGTTCACTTTTAATTAGAGGCTTGTTACTCTGTCACACCTGATAATCAACTTAAATGACTAACTTTTGTGGTATTAAAGGGATTGGTAGCAGTTTGTTACCAGGAAATCAGACACAGACACAGTACCTATAAAAAAGTAGCATTGGTGACATTAAACCTGTTTACTGTCAGCATCCTAGTGTTGTCTTTGGATGCACATTAGCATGTTGAAGTTAGCCTTTACCTTAACGCACTAATGTGTCTAAGCTACCTTAGATTAATGATACTGGTAATGACAGAAACAAACACTCACTTGTTGAGTGCATCCAGCAGCACATCTACAGATTCACCGCTGACGTCCACCACCTCCAGGATCAGAATGATGTCATAACGAGACACAATCTGAGGAACAGAGAGAGAGGGAGACCTCAGTGTCACATCTGTTTGACAAATACAGTCTGAAGTACAGAGGATCAAAGAATAAACAAAACTAGACTGAAGCCCTTCATCATAGACTATTTGCATTCTCCCCAGTATCTGCCGTTTGCTTATCTGCTTCACTCTGTGCTCACATTTACAGTAGTTTAATTTACAGCTCAGCTTCTGTGCTGAGTGGCTGAAACAAGAAAGTCTACATATTAACCAGCAATCATTTCCAAGCTCCTGTACTGAGACCTCCTTTCATACCCATAACGGTCATGCTGTAATTTCAGCTATTTATTTGAAAACTGGTAGCTCAGAGAGAAAGTTAGATAGCCCTACTCTCTACTGCTCTGTGGTCTGCATTTCTTGCAGGTAGTACTGTTGCTAAAATTTGCCCAAAAGGCTACTTAAAAAAAAAAAAAAAAAAGTCAGTTAAAGGGTCCAAAGAAGGTGCAAGTTGACAACACTTCTTCTTCATGCTAAATCATTTTTGAAAGTACGGCGACCAATTGAGGAAACTCCAGCATTTGGCTGGTTGACCAATGGTGTAACCTTGTCACCTATTCAACTCAGTCAGTCACTTTGTACTTAGACCAACCAAACATGATTAATGTAGAATTAACTTCTCAGTGACTATAGCTATAAATCATTTTATATATTTATTCTTTCGTTGTTACATGTTATCAGTGTATTTGACCATTTTTATTGTTCAGTTTCCTAAAGTTGACCAACAAAAGATGATGTTTTTCTTCATTTTAAAAGAAGAGATTTTTATGATAGCAGGTGACAGTGTGTATGTTTTCATTCTGGCTGACAATACCTTGACCAGGATGTTGAGAACATCTGGGTCTGACACTTTCTTTTTGCCAAACCTCTGGATGTTAAAAGATGCTATCTTCATGTTGGCTGTGGAGAGAAAAGAAACAGACATTGGAACTGGAGGTGTAAATGTGAGTGTATGTGTGTGTGTGTGTGTGTTTGTGTGTGTGTGCCTTGTAAAACCAGCTCAGCTTGCCTGAGGCCCATGTAAGAGACCACTTATCACAAACCGCAAACAATGAGAACATGCTCCTTTTGCTTTAACTGCACACCAAGATAAAATAAGGATATTTTGGGCATGTTGGAACCAGCTGCTCCACATGCAGATGAAATGTATGTATGTGTATTGGATTTCTATAGACATGCACATTTGAAATAAAAGTACATTTGTAAAAAAAAAAAAAAAAAATGTATGAGAAAGCTATTAGAAGTTGGAACAGTCTCATACACTGACATACGTCTAGTCCTTACGTGTATGTGTATTGCCTATGTGTATTCTGTCCTTAAGCCTGTCAGTATAATATTGTGTACAGTCTGAGACCACTTTCCCTGAATGTGAAGATAATTTATAAAACAAGACAAACATACTTTTTGGGTACACACTGTGCATAAATCACGTGTGTATATGTGTATGTATGTACGAACACGACAGCTGTTTCTGTCTTTGCACTATTTGCCCAAGATGAATTTCCCCTGCGGGACAAATAAAGTTTATTTGATTTGATTTGATACATAAATATAGATATTATATGTAATTTTTATGAACTTACATAAATTCAATGGACCTAAAAACTTACACATTTTCAATATATGCACAAATAGCTGATTTATCATTGTAGAAGAATTTTGAGCAACCGTATAAACATTTAACAGTGAACCACAGGTACATAACAAACCAACATATTAAGAAAACTAAGTGAGATTCTATGGCCTCATACTGTAGGGAAGTTGAACTCCCCTTTGTCTCCACATGGTCACAGTCTACACATAAGAGGCAAAACATACTTTAGCTGAGAAGTTAACAAAAACTATCAGAGGAAAATATTTCAGACTTGTTCAAACAGGTTTAGTCACATCGTCTTTAGTTGCCCCCTCCCAAATCCTCCTGTCTCCATTGATATGACTGAGCCCCTACCTGCAGCAAACCTATTGTACATCAACACCTTATACAAAATACAAATGCATGTGAGATTATAGATAATATACAGTCTGTTATCAAATGTGACATACGTACATAAGTGTGTAACTCATAACATTCAGCTATTGACTACAAGCATAGCAAGGCTTTGAGATCTTGATTTTACCATTAAAACTTTTCAGTAGATACATCAGCAGTATTGGAGTCATTTCCGATACTGGTTTCGGAAATTGGGACAATTCTACAATTAGGAATGAGAAACTCTCATTCTCCAAAAAGTTTTCCTGGTGTGAAAGTGTGTGTGTGTGTGTGTGTGTGTGTGTGTGTGTGTGTGTGTGTGTGTGTGTGTGTGTGTGTGTGTAAGATACTGCCTTTAAAAACAGTGTGCCAACAAAAATACGCACACACCCAGACACAAATGCAACTACTATAAACGCATGGTTCAAATGTCAGTGTTGTCCTGACAAACAACCCCCGTAGCAACCTTTTGTTTCTTCTAACTATTGACTCTCCTTTTGGTGTCTGTTCTCACTATGGACTAATAAATAATTAATAATCAAGAAGTAATTAAACCGCCTGTGATGTCCAAATGGGCATTTTGATACCTGGTTTACAATGTTAATCTTTAGGCTCTTGTCTGCAGCAGGAACTTTGCAGGAACTTGTGTAGTTGTGTACTTGTGTAGTACTTGAATACTACCTTTAAACTCCTGTTTTCCAAAAAGGGTTTTACTGCAGACAACAAGAAACCACAGCTGCTTGTAAACATGTAGAGCAGTCTCTCAAACTGGTGCAAGCAGTGTCTTTAAGGGTTGGTCCATCAAAGGTCATATATCTCATCAACAGTTAAATTAATTACCATGGGACCAAATCCAAACAACACCAACCAGAGCATTTCCTGATCCAACTCCACTCAGGTTAGGGTTTCAGTTTAGGCTCAGAGCAGCTTGGTGATGTCTGGGGAAAGATCCTAGTTTGGATTTAAAAGAAACTAATCTTGACTTTTTTAAAGATAATTTTTTTAGCTTTTTAAACTTTTATTATGATTGGACATTGGGAGAGACAAGAAATCAGATGAGAGAAAGAGACGGGGATGGCATGCAGCGAAGGGCTGTGAGTCGGATTTGAACCCAGGCAACTGCGATTTGGACATCGCCTATGTAAGACGCACTCTACAATGTGAGACACCGGAGTGGCCTAATACTGACTTTTGAATTTGAATGGTTGGTGAAGGTTAATCAAAAGTTTGTTCTGAGACATTCCCACAGTTTCTGTCTCTGTGTCCAGTATCAGATCCCTACAAAACAAAACTTCCTAAATTACTGATCCTATCTTGGCAAATAGGATTTGGAGCTGATTGAGAAACAAGACGCATAGCTCCTCAAGTCACTGTTTCACTAAAAGTATATTACATCACTGATAATCTGTTTTGGCTCTCTGTTATTGTCTTTACACAACTAAGGAAATGTGAACAGGCTGATCTGGTTCATTAAGAGACTCATGACGAGCTCCTTGATGTATTCTCAGCTTGATGACAAATTGTTTGTTTGTTTGTAGATAAGGTTTATCTCAACCCGCTCTCTCGCTCTAATCTTCAAGTGTGCATTATTGTGAAGTTCCTTCAGGTTCCTTCCTCTTCAGATTCTACAGCTGTTACCAACATGCATTCATCGTCAAGTTATTAAGTTTAAGTTTTGTTTTTTTTGTAAATTTTAATGAGGGGACAAAAACACCTCGGCAAGAGGAGATGAGAAAAGTTGCAGTTGCTAAGTAACAGATGTAAAAGTTGATAACTGATGTGGGGCTAAGTCGAGATACATTGAATATATTGGCTTTATATGCACAGTGTGTTAATACGTTTACTAATATATATACAATATCTGCTGCCTCCAAGTAGCCAAAAAAAAAAGAAGTTAACTCAGGATTAAGGTTTAGTCCAGGTTCAGTTAAAAGAGGAGTCTGATGATCTCAGGCTGAGATCTCCTAAAACTGCAACCATTTGCAATATATTCTCAGGTTTTAAGTATCAACACAACTGGGCCTTTTTCTCTGGATTCTCCCTCGGGACAAACTGTGAATATTTTTGCATCACAGTAAGAATAGCAAGCTGTATTAGCCTTTTGTTTCATTCATACATATATACATACATTTACAGCTTATACAGCTCGCTATTCTTACTGTGATGCACAATATTCAAAGTTTGTCCTACATATATATATATATATATATATATGTGTGTGTGTGTGTGTGTGTGTGTGTGTGGGATCATCAGGATCACGTAGCCAGGACTTCAGAGAGAACCCGAG
>OMNW01034502.1:4764-21731 GCA_900303245.1 Selene dorsalis | reverse complement strand
ACATTCACCACGCTATGAAATAATAATGTAACATTACAAGACAGAGTTATTTTGGAGGAAAATGCATAGCCGGAACTACATTCCAGACATGGCTGCTGGGCGGAGTGATTTCAAAAGCGCAAGTAGTTCCGAGTATTTGCTTCATGTGTCGTAATGTTACATAATTACACACGATTATTTCATAGCGAGGCGAATGTGCATGTCACAACTTGTCCACAAGAGCGTTTTGGAGTTGTTGGATTGTGTCTTTGATGAGTTTGATGAGAGACAGGGGACCTGTACCGCAGCTCGTGTCTCTGCCCCACGGATTTTAAAACAACATGCACCGATAATTAAAGCTAGTGAACCTACTTCTATGACTACAGGGATTATGGCAACAAATAAATTTGCCAAAATGTTGAACTATCCCTTTAAGAAATCAGAATTAGACTATCCATTGACAGATTTCATGTTGAAGAATAAATTGTAAAAATGTCTTGAGCTTGTGTTAACCATTGACTTTATATAAGTCTAACCAAAAACCCACTAATTTAACACATTATCCAGGTTGTATTAATTATTAATCCAACACCAGTGTACAGTTGAAAATATGATTTTATCTGACATATTGTGTTGCCAGATGATTTAGCATTTTATGTATTTAAAGTTGTGTGAGGACAGACTTTTGTTGCCCGGGCTCAGCTTCCTTGTGGTGGCGCTTTTTTCACTGAAATGGATGAGTGAGCTGTAATTTTTTGACCAATCATATAAAAGGCAGCACTGTTTGGCAGTGTGCCATCATGTTAAATTGCAAGACTGCAATAGGTGTTAATACAGCTGAATAAAGGTATACCACTGAAGAATGTGCTGATATGCGTCAAAGAGTAGAATAGAAATTTGGTTTATTTCAGTGATTGAGTTGAACTGATTTGATCTATGAATGATTGATCTATTAATCACTTATGCACAAATATGTATTTTCTATTTTTTTTTAAGTAACTCTGATGATGAATCCGGTTCTGGATCGGGCTCTGCATCAGGGTCCGGCTCAGGATCCAGTTCCAGCTCCTCCAGCAGCAGCAGCAGCCAATCAGGGAGCAGTGACTCAGGAAGTGGCTCAGACTCTGGCAGCCAGTCAGACTCTGACACACAGAAATCCAAGGAGAAGATGGAACCACCAAATAAGTCCAATATTGATGGAGCTGAGGTAAAGAAACAATAATAGACAGACAACGACTTGTCGAACAAAAATGTTTTAACATCATGTGTCAAATGTAAAGCTGATGGCGTACAATCACTTGTGATTAACACTGTGTGAAACCATTTGTCAATATCAACTAAGCATGTTCATCTCTTCACCAACATTGCATCAGTGTACGGGACTGTGTTAAAAAATGCAGAGTTGTAATACTCAATTCACATGGCTTAACACATTTTATTATTAAGTGGCACACAGTTTATTTGGGTGTTTAACACGCATTGTCATGTGAAAGCCTCCAAACCTCACATATTTTGGTTAACCTTTGACCTTATTTTTGATTTAGTTCTGGAAGTCCAACCCAAGTATCCTAGCAGTGCAAAGGTCTGCTATGCTCAGGAAACAGCAGCTTCAGCAGCAGCAGCAGCAACTGCAGCAGAGACAAAGCTCCTCAAACAGTGGATCTGATGAGGTTTGTTTCAAGTGGGATCTAATCAAAACCCCTGGAGATTTCATTGGTGTACCAAAATGTAACATCTGTAAACTGATTTCCTATTCACAAGCATTCTGTCATTGATAATCTTTTCTAGGACTCGTCCAGTAGCGATGAATCGGATTCATCAAGTGGATCGAAAAAGAGAAGAAATTCTGGCTCTTCTGACTCTGGATCTGGGAGTGCTTCTGGATCAGACTCATCCGCAGAGGACAACAGTGATGAAACGGCATCAGACTATGAGCCCAGTCACAAAATCAAAAGCAGAAAACCTCCAACCAAGTAAGTGAACAACTGCATGTTTTATTTCCCAATTATGTCCCTTCACAGTGGCGGCTCACCTCAACTCTTTAGGTGTTGATCATCAGACCTGTGATCTTATCTATGCACAATAGTGTGGCGTATGCATCATTTCTTCACCTCTTGTTGTGCCTCAGGATGAACTTTCGAAATGGGAAGAAAAGCAACAACCAGAGGAAGAACACCAAGAAGTGTTCATCTTCTGATGATGAGGATGATAACTACAAGAAGGTGGCGTCAGCAGGGCCTCGGCGACAGGCCACAGTCAACATCAGCTACAAGGAGGATGAGGAACTGAAGACAGACTCAGATGATGTCGTGGAAGTTCTGGGTGAAGATGTCCCGCAGCCTGAAGAAGATGAGTTTGAAACACTGGAGAGAGTGATGGACTGCAGGATTGGAAGGAAAAGAGGTAAGGGAGACAGCACTAAAGTTAATGCCACCCACTCTCATTTACCGAGCACCTTGTTTAGCCTTGTTCTCAGGGTGAATGAAGAAATATGTTTTAAACTGTTCCTTTTTTTCCCTAACAGCTATAGGAAGTGTAACCACTGTATATGCTGTAGAAGCAGACGGGGACCCCAATGCCAACTTCAACCCCAACAAAGAGGCTGGTGAGGTCCAATATTTGATCAAATGGAAGAACTGGGCCCACATCCACAACACCTGGGAGACAGAGGAGACACTCAAGTTACAGAATGCCAAAGGAATGAAGAAACTGGACAACTTCAAGAAGAAAGAGCAGGAAAAAAAGAAATGGTGAGAGCTTATTTATTTACGCAGAGAGCTTCCCTGTCTTACACTGACCAATGAGCAGCAAGAAACACTACTCAAATATGGTGTATTCAGGGGAATTCAGCTACTATAATCATACTATCTAAATGTAAATATTTCTATCCTCATGCATTCACCTAAATACAATGCCACCATGTCTTTGTCCTATCTAAACAATGAGTAACACTGTCTCAAATTAGTCACATGCGTATAATAAACAAATATCATCCCCTGGAATCTGAATTATCTTGTAGTGTAAACCAGCAGCGAAACTGCAAGACCCTGTTTAACCTCTGGTGAATCCAAAATAGCGCTCAGCTACCCTCAGCCCCATGTGACCGCTGATGACCGACCACCGCTATTGGTTAAAATTTTAATTGCATGTGTCCCGTTGAAAAAGAGATGCCTGATTCATTTCATTGGGACTATTGCATCAGTATGAAAAGGTTAACTGTGGCTGACACAGCCGTTTCTTGCTCCACACAGGGATTCAAACCACGGGCGTCTGCTCACAGACCTGCTCAGTTTGAGGATGTAAAGTTTTCTGTCGTAGTTTTATTTAATACCCACTGAAAACAAAGTTGGTATGGCCCGTGTTAGAAGTGGAATGCAGACTATTGCTTACGTGTTTTCCCCTCTCTCCAGGTTAAAGGCGGCTTCTCCAGAGGATATAGAATATTTCAATTGTCAGGAAGAATTGATGGACGACCTGCACTCTCAGTATCAGTTAGTCGAGCGAATCATAGGTGGGTTTTCCGCTCTGTGCCGCTTGTTCACATGGAGCTCTTTACCCAAGACTGCGGTACATTTACGTGACTTAATATGTCTCTGTATTCCTCTGAGCAGGCCATTCAAACCAGAAGTCAGCGGCAGGTTACCCAGACTACCTGTGCAAGTGGCAAGGCTTACCGTACTCGGAGTGTAGCTGGGAAGATGGCGCTCTGATCGCCAGAAAGTTCCAGAAATGCATCGATGACTACATGAGCAGAAACCAGTCCAAGACCATTCCATCCAGAGACTGCAAGGTACCATACACATACAGTCAGGTCTCAGTGTGTTAGTGATGCTCTACACCTGGCAGATTGATGACTAGAGGACTTATGCTGTTATTTTTTATTTTTTGATAATAATCAGCTGATATTAATCTGAGCCTCCCTCAAATGACCTGAGCTGTGAGATCTGAGTACCAACTAACCGTGGTTCTGCTCTGTAGGTGCTGAAACAGAGACCCAGGTTTGTGCCCATGAAGAAGCAGCCAGTTTACGGAGAAGGACTGGAGCTAAGAGACTACCAGTTGGACAGTTTGAACTGGATGGCCCACTCTTGGTGCAAGTACGACTCCAACCTATTCCTGAACTCTCATGTTTCTTGGCTGCACACATAGCTCATCTATGAATGATAATATATAAATGGATTGGATACATCATAACGGGCACAAAAACTGAAATTCTGCTGTTGCTTCATTCATAGAGGCAACAGTTGTATCCTCGCTGATGAGATGGGTTTAGGGAAGACCATCCAGACCATCTGCTTCCTCAACTACATGTTCAATGAGCACCAGCTGTACGGGCCCTTCTTACTGGTCGTGCCCCTCTCAACACTAACCTCCTGGCAGAGAGAAATCCAGTTGTGGGCTGCTCAGATGAATGTTGTAGTCTACCTAGGAGACATCAGCAGCAGGAACATGGTATAGCCCCTGTTACACACAATACAATATGGCTTTATTGATTCAATTTCATATCGTCTTCTCTTGCAGTCAGTTGTTGTATGATATTTTCTTTTCTTTTCATTGAACAGATCAGGACACATGAGTGGATGCATGTCCACAGCAAGAGACTGAAGTTCAACATCCTCCTCACAACATATGAGATTCTCCTCAAAGATAAGGTGACCGGCTGCCTGATGTTATTATGGAACATGGTCTTGCTCTTGTTTGTGTCACATGAAGTGGTAAATGTCAGCTCTAAAGTTCTACAGTATGATGTCAGCACATAACACATCTGTAATACATGTTTGTATCTTCAGTCCTTTTTGGGCAGTGTTAACTGGGCCTTCATTGGTGTGGATGAGGCACACCGTCTGAAAAACGATGACTCTCTGCTCTACAAGACGATGATCGACTTCAAGTCCAACCACAGGCTTCTGATCACAGGGACACCACTTCAGAACTCCCTGAAAGAGCTCTGGTCCCTGCTACACTTCATCATGCCTGAGAAGTAGGTTGCATCCATTGTTAAAGCTCTCTGTGCTGTATAAATATAATAAACATGTTCAGTGGTTTGAGGTGCAAGACAGAGCATGGCACCTGTAAAAAAAAAACATATAAACATATAAAACCTTTGTGTCCTCAGAGGGAGCTGTGATAAATTGCAGATACCGATAAATCAAATGATGTCACTGTAGTCGTCATTTATTTTGGCCCGAGACTGAAAATGAAGACAGTGATACTTCTTACCAGCATAACACACTGAAATCACTGACCAAACTGTTTGCAGATGACTTGAACTATGTGATGCAGGCACCGTGTTTTGGCAGAGAGATGGTGTGCTGAATAAAAAAGTGTGTTGATGCCACTCTAATCCTAGAGAGACAGCTCTGCTTGTCAAATATGTCCTGATTTGTTTTTGTTTATCGTTTTATTTATGTATTCATCATCTATCCTTTTCCTCCCTTTGCCTCAATTATTTAAATAAAACAGTCTAACAAAAGAAAAAAGAATGAGAGAAGAACCAGAGAAGCTCAGACGTGCGCACGCAATACACACTTTAATTTTAAAAAGTCTCAAGGGAAAACGCACAAAAAAATCAAAAGGAAACAGAAACAAGGTATCAAAATGTGGTCATTCTTCAGAGCCAATATATTGTTACACCAATCCCGGTGTAACAATATGAAACATGATGAAAACAAAACGAGTCACTTTGTACAAAGTAAAAATGTTGAAATTGAACAAGTTTTTCTTGCTTTGGTTGTAACTTGGACTGTGAGCTGACTGTACTGTATCTGTGTGTTGTGTCTGAAGGTTTCACTCTTGGGAGCTGTTTGAGGAGGAACATGGTAAAGGCAGGGACTCTGGCTACACCAGTCTGCACAAAGAACTGGAACCTTTCCTGCTGCGCAGAGTCAAGAAGGATGTCGAGAAATCCCTCCCTGCCAAAGTGGAGCAAATCCTCCGAGTCGAAATGAGTGCTATCCAGAAACAGTATTACAAGTAAGAGCTGCATGCTACCCTAACACTTAATCAGACAAAGCATGTTTTTATTTTTTATTTTATTGCCATTAAGTAAACCACACACCTTTCTATTTCCCTGGCTGGTGAAAAAGATAAACAACCAACAAAATACTGCAAGTGATTATGGTGTGGACATGTTCAGGGCCTGAAATTCACTGCGGGGTTGCAGGCGTCGCGCATAATTCAACCAATTCCTGCAAATCTAGCACTCAGAATGCGGGAAATTCCTGCGCACATTACAAACCAAGCAGTACATTAGTACTGATACACACCACAGGAGCGCTGCGTCAGACGGTCCCTCTTAACACTTGTCTTTGTTTGTATAGTTCACTAAATAAAGTTAGATGTTTTTTTTTCTTGCTGGTGTTATAAAACACACGTTGCTACAGCTGTGCAGCACCACATCTGTTGCAGCTTCATTTATGTCAGAATAATAAAGTATAACACAGATATTTGGGCTCCTGATGGAATAGAGCAAAGAGACTAGAGAGAAGGCAGAATGCAGCCACCAAAACAAAGACTGAAGACACAGATACAGCTCCAAAAGATGAGCACTCAGAGAGGAGAAGGAGAAAGAGCCAAGAACAGCACTGTATCAAGTTCAATGAATACCATTTTAAGTTGGAGGCGAGTGACAAATGTAATTTCAGGTAATAGGATATATAAGAACAAAGTAGAATCCCCCCATGTGAAGCCCGTAAGGGGGAAATTCCCCCCACTTTTGGAAAATGAATTTCAGGCCCTGATGTTAATGATGAGAAAATAAAATGTAAATGCAGTTTTAAGAGAGATGAAAGCTCTGGTCGCACCAGTACAGATGTTCACCACCCGCTGAGTGATACACGAGTCAGTATTTATGGGGATTAAATAGGCCTACAATAAAGTTGTGTTGTGTGTGATTAGGTGGATCCTGACGAGGAACTACAGGGCTCTGAGTAAAGGTACCAAAGGCAGCACATCAGGTTTCTTGAACATCATGATGGAGCTGAAGAAGTGCTGTAACCACTGCTACCTGATCAAGCCCCCAGAGGACAACGAGTTCCTCAACAGAGCCGAGGCCTTACAGGTTTGTTTGTTTGTTTGTGTCATTGTGTTTCACATCAGAGTTTAAGTCCTGACAAAATTATATATATATACGTCTCCTTTTGTATCATGATTGGCATTTACAGCAGCCAATAGCACTGGATGTTCAGAGTGGCGGATGGATGATGAAGTTGGTCAAACATATTCTGCTTTAGAGAAACCCAGATTATTCATAAGCATCATGTTCACAGGGACACGAACCACCATAACCTTCATGTGTAAGCCGTCTATCATCAGTTTGGTGCTGAACAGGTTAATTCACAGTTGGGATCATGCCTGTAAAAATAGCTGCTGCAGCATGAACCTGACTCTGAGCGGTGAGAGTAAACCAGAAAGATAAACAAAGAGCTGGAAGAAGCAGATTCAGTTGATAATAAACTATATGCCCCTCCACCCCCCCATGCTGATACATGCTCGACAACTAACTGTTGTTCTCTCTCGCAGCAACTGATTCGCAGCAGTGGGAAACTGGTTTTGCTGGACAAACTTCTGGTGCGTTTGAAAGAGCGAGGCCACAGAGTTCTCATCTTCTCTCAGATGGTACGGATGCTGGATATCCTGGCTGAATACCTGAGGAGCCGGCAGTTCCTCTTTCAGGTAAGATACACACCCTTCTCACATGTTCTCCCATCATGTTGTGGTCAGAGTCACTTAGGATATTTTTTAAAATATTTTTTCCCCTTTTCTGCTGTATGATGATGATAACTTACATTGCTGCCACATGATTGGCTGATTGGACAATTGCAGGAATAAACAGGTGTACACACACTAACCCTTATAAACTGCAGATATATAGATATGCTTCACAAAAGCACTTTTGGAGTTTCATTTCAGCTAACCTGAATGTGTTTGGCTTCAGAACATATTCAGACTCTGGTCATCGTTAAACGTTACTGTGTTTTCCTTCATTACATTCTACACTGATAATGTTGCCGTTATTGCCCATCAATTAGACCTTAGAAACCAAAAATACAGTAATGTGCAGTTTCTGGGAAGTGCTGAATTAAGTGTGTCAATACATTTCTCCAGAGAGGTTTCAGTTTTTCATTTTTAATATATTTCCTAAAAAGTCTAAAAATATGTTTTCACTTGTCAGTATGACAAATGGCAGTTTTGGGGGGGTTCATGCATGCCATTGGTATAAATGTGTGAATCTTAGTTGTTGTTCTTTTGTGCAGAGATTAGACGGCTCCATCAAAGGGGAGATGAGGAAGCAGGCATTGGATCACTTCAACGCCGAGGGCTCAGAGGTGAGTTCTGTTTTATACTGTTTTAACTTTCTTTTAATGAAGTCAGGAGTCTTAAATAGAGTCAACCTCCTTATGTCTTCCCAGGATTTCTGCTTCCTGCTGTCTACACGAGCAGGCGGTCTGGGTATCAATCTGGCATCAGCGGACACGGTAGTCATCTTCGACTCGGACTGGAATCCCCAGAATGACCTGCAGGCCCAGGCCAGAGCCCACAGGATCGGCCAGAAGAGACAGGTAAGGAGCCACTGACATAAATCCACACCCAGTTCTAGTTCTTTTTTTGGTCACGACATATTTTGCAACAGCTTTGCAAGCTGCCACCTATATTAATTTATACAGTTTTTTACTTACAATATAGACCAAATAGCTGGCTCTCATGAGTCTGATGCATTGTGGAGATGAAGTAAGACTGTGCTCTACATGAGAGAGAAAGAAGTACATTTATTATTAGTATTAAATCTGTGGCAAGTTGTTGCTCCACATATTTCATTTAGTTTACATTCATGTTCAAACATTAAAGTGTGAGCATGTTTAAGATGAGGGAAGAACATCAGTGAAATCCCTCCTTAACTCTTGTGAAGCAGCCTGGTTTTAAAGTGGGTCAGGATTCTACTGTTCAGACTGACCCAACACACCACAGTGTTCACAGTGCTGGATTGTTTCTCCCAGCTTCTGCAAAGCTGCTAGTTCAGTGTTGTAGCAGGCTTTAACCTTGATCTGCGTCTCAGACTCATTCAGTCTGAATGTTTGAAGTTGAAATGTTCAAGAACCCTAATAAAGACAATAGCTGGCCAGTGGAACAATGAAATAGTGAACCTCTGTTGGGAAGTGTTAACCTTACATAAACAAATACAGCAGCTCAACAAAGACTGGTTGAAAAATATCAAATTAGTACCTGTAGACTGTCATTACCAATAGCTTATCACTGATGCAGGTGAATGGATCCGATCCAGATAGTGAGGGTGAGGTGCACCCTGAACATGTTGCCAGTCCATCACAGAGCCAAGCAACCTCTCTTTCATGTTCACACCTGTGGGCTCTTCTAGTTGCTAATTGACCTAATGGGAATTTCTTTGGACTGTGGGGGATCCTTGTATATTAATGGAAATTCTTAGTAACTGGTATAGCTTCAAATGTGTACAAAAGGAGGAAAAAACTACAGCAATTCAAACTGAATTGCAGTTAAAAAGGGATGTAATGTGGAGTTAAGATGGGTCAATAGAAGGAAAGTATAGAATATAAAGTTAGATGAAAAACAACAAGCACCCGAATTACATTCAGTAAATGCTGGGGACAACATGTATCCTCACTCATATCATTCCAAGACGATAGAAATGATTCACCTCATCCAAATATGTGTACAGGTCCTGCAGTCTGTTATGCTGATTGACACTGACACTGTGCTATACATCTCACATCTTCCTTGTGGTCTGGCAGGTTAACATCTACCGTCTGGTGACAAAGGGCTCTGTGGAGGAAGACATCATTGAGAGGGCCAAGAAGAAGATGGTGCTGGACCACCTTGTGATACAGAGGATGGACACCACAGGGAAAACTGTACTCCACACTGGTGCTGCTCCCTCCAGGCAAGACACACATCCCACACTCTGCTGCTTGGTTCCCTCCTGCACTCAGTGTCTGTCCATCATATTTCACAAATATGTCAAAATAAGGGCAGCTTTTCTCTTTATGCCTGCGTACTGGAGACAGCCCTGACCTGATTTATTCATGTTTGAGTTTTCCATCCATCTGTAAAACTCTCATGAAGATAATATCTCAGGAACTCTTTTAGGCCACTTTTTTACTCAGTGGAGATATTCACACATCCAACTGTCTTTAAAGGGATTTTGGCAAATTCGCCTATTACCATAATCCCTATAGTCATAGGGTATTTTCATCACCTTTAATTACTGGTGTATGTTAATTCGAGGAATGTAGTTCCGACTATGCATTTGCCTCAAAAACAATTCTGTCTCGTAATTTTACATAATTATTTGATAGTGTGGTGAATGTGCAGGTCACAGCTTGCTCAAAGCTAAAAAATGGTTAGATTTTTGTGCTCAAAGGTCAACGTCATTGTTTTTTGCTGGTATCTCACTTGAGTACGTTTTATTTCCTACAGCTCGGCACCTTTCAATAAGGAAGAGCTTTCGGCCATCCTGAAGTTCGGTGCTGAGGAGCTCTTCAAAGAGCCAGAGGGAGAGGAGCAGGAGCCACAGGTATAAACTTATCAACTGAATCGCATGAACATCATTACACTTTTTCTGCACTTGCCAGAGTAGAATCTCATGGTCTGTTCTTCACTGTAGGAAATGGACATTGATGAGATCCTCAAAAGAGCTGAGACCAGGGAGAACGACCCTGGACCTTCCACAGTGGGAGAAGAGCTCCTGTCTCAGTTTAAGGTTACAGATTCTTCTCAGACAGTATTCACATTGGTGACACTCTGTTGCTCAGAAACTTCCCATTCACAGCTGTTTGTTGACCCGGCCTGTACAGGTTGCCAACTTTTCCATGATGGAGGAGGAGGAGATCGACATCGACTCTGAGCGCAGTCATCGGAGTTGGGACGACATCATTCCTGAGGAGCAGAGGAGAAGGATGGAGGAAGAGGAGAGACAGAAGGAGTTGGAGGAAATCTACATGCTACCACGCATGAGGAATTGTGCCAAACAGGTAAACAAGCATGATGACCAGAATTTAGGTTTTGCGTTTTCAGTGTTATATCTGTGCTTAGGGCTTTTGCAGGCCTCTTGCTGAATCCCTGGATGATGTGTCTCGGTTCATGTTGACAGATAAGCTTTAACGCTGTGGAGGGCCGGCAGAGCAGGAACAGGAGATACTCTGGGTCTGACAGCGACTCCCCCTCAGACCGAAAGAGGCCAAAGAAACGAGGGCGGCCTCGGACCATTCCGCGAGAGAACATCAAGGGTTTCAGTGACGCTGAGATCAGGAGGTATAAATAAATGTATTAACAACAGGTTTCTGAATGTGGCTCTATCTCAACTCCCTCCCAGAAGATTCCTGTTAACATCTGTGATCCATTTCCAGGTTTGTCAAGAGTTACAAGAAATTTGGAGGACCACTGGAAAGGTAAGCTACATCATATTTTGCAGATTTTATCAACAACCACTTGCTACACAGTTGGCTAACGGTGTGTGTACTTGACTCAGGTTGGATGCTATAGCTCGTGATGCTGAACTCGTGGATAAGTCTGAACATGACCTGAAACGATTGGCTGAAACAGTTCACAACGGCTGTGTGAGAACACTACGAGAAAACCCCTGTGGACCAGATAAGACCTCAGGTAATCTAACACCCCCTAGTGGGAAATAGAGGTTTCTACACTTTTTCACAGATCTCATTTCTACATGATGTGGTTATAAATTACTTAAATAATTGAGAGTTATCTAAATCCCACCGGAGGAGGAGAGGAGAGGAGAGAGCAGATTCCCCAGTCAAGCTTTGATGGTTTAGGGGAATCATAAATGACAACAGCACAGGGTCTCTTGCTGTTTCACACAGGATTCATTGGCTGTTCAAGCATGAAACTAAGACCCTGATCTATCACTTTAAGTTGTCAGTGCATAGCTGTCTGTGTCTGTGTTGTCAGGTTTCTACACAGACCAACTGAATGGCACAAACCTTGCAAGACAGTTTCTCACCGCTTCCACTGATCTGTGATCAGCCTGATTAATAATCCCGATTGGAGTACCCTTGGATGAAACTGTTTGTTTTTCCCATTGTTCAATCATCAGGAGGCAGACGGGGGAAGGTAAAAGGCCCCACATTTAGGATCTCCGGAGTCCAGGTGAATGCTAAACTTGTTATCTCCCATGAAGAAGAGCTGGCTCCACTCCACAAGGCCATTCCTGCTGATCCAGAGGAGAGGAAGAAGTAAGGCTGCTGATAAACTGATTCTGTTAGATTACTGTTCTGTTAGACACCATCAGACATGACATCTTGTTTTTATTGAGCTGTTTGTCACTCTTAATCAACACAGATGCCACTGAAGCAAAATGTACCAAACTGATCACATCTGAAGTAGATTACAAGTTTTTTTTAATATTAACTCTCAGTGTGAAGACAAAGAGTCCAGAGTCCCTTTTTTTATTGGTCTAGTTCTGGTCTTGGTAATTTAAAAAGAACTACATGTGAAATGTCTGTAATGTCCAGTAAGTTAATGGCACATACTCTTGATATTATTTCCACAAGAATCAAACCAGTCGTGATGAATCTATTTGTGTGTGTGTTTGAACAGGTACATGATTCCATGCCATTCAAAGGCAGCTCACTTTGACATTGAGTGGGGGAAGGAGGATGACTCCAGCCTCCTGATAGGCATCTATGAGTACGGTTACGGCAGCTGGGAGATGATCAAGATGGACCCTGACCTCAACCTCACACACAAGGTGAGTTGGATGAACATGCTCTTGTTTCTGTAATAATAACAATAATGAGGACGTCATCAGACTAAAACTGCTGGCAAAAATCCATGTCACTTTGACCACTTACTCAAGGCCAATCAGAACAACCGTGTGTTTCTGTTATTGTTTCCAACAACAAAAACAACAATTCCTTCATACTGACAAGTTATAACCATGTTTGTGTCCTTCAAAAAACACTGCATAATGTGAACTGTGTCCACTGTTGATCAGCTCCTACCAGATGACCCCGACAAGAAGCCGCAGGCCAAACAACTACAGACCAGAGCAGACTACCTCATCAAGTTACTAAGCAAAGACTTGGCCAAGAAAGAAGCACAGAAACAAGCAGGGACAGTAAGTCCAACAACGGTCCAGATATGTCTGTCACAATCCTCATATGACTCGTTTTCATCGTCGATATATAAAGTGAAGGTAACAATAATAGGTTAAAAAATAAAAGGCAGAAATCTAACACGTGCCTGTGTGTTGTTTGTGTAGGCTAACTCACGGAAGAGGAAACCAAGAAGTAAAAAAAGTAAAACTCTGAAGCCCACAAAGACAGACGAGGTGATGAAAAGTCCGTCCTCAGATGCCCCATCAGACAAGAGGTCAGATGATGAGGATACGGTTAATGAGGAAAAGGTACGGCCTGATTCTAGCGGTGCTGTAGCAGCAGCATGAGCTTGGTGTTTCCTGCTCTGACTTTGGACTTGATGTGTGTTGATGTATTTCCACCCTCTTAGGAGATGGCACCTGTGAAGCCACCGAGCAGACGGGCCCGGCCGGAGAGGGTGGTGATGAAGGAGGAGGAGGAGGAGGAGGAGGACGAGGAGGATGGAGATGACGATGTGGAGCCTGAGCAGGATGAGGGTTCTTCATCAGGAGAGAGGGAGGTCAAAGAAAAAGAGATCAAAAAAGAAAACAAGAAGGAGAAGAAGGAGGACCCCTGGGAGATGAAAGAGTCAAAGGACCCAAAAGAAAAAAAAGAAACGAAGCCTGTGGAGGCTGTTCACAAACAGGAGGAGAACTCAGAAAAGGTGGGGCAATAACTGTATGGGACATGATCAGCATGAATTAAATGATGATGCTGAAGGCCGTCAGTGTTAATACAGTAAAACATGGTGATGTGGTTAGGAATTAACGCTTTGTTCTTCTTCATCAGAATGAAGTAAAAACTGAGGTACGAGAGCGGACGAAGAAAGCCTCGGATGTCCCGGTTCACATCACAGCCAGTGGAGAGACCGTGCCCATATCTGAGGAGTCTGAGGAGCTGGACCAGAGGACCTTCAGTGTGGTACGTTTCACTCACAGCCTGTGAGCTAATGACCAAAACAGCCTCTATGTTTGGTTTCACACAGCCATCGGCCATAACATAAACACAGGTGATGAGGTGTTTTTATTCTCTGTGGCCTGTTGAGTTCATTTTCACTTCGTCATCTGATTTGACTTGATTTGTAGTTTCAGTTATTTTTCCAAGGCTTTGTTTATATTTCACTGCTTCACGGCTCAGCTCAGTCACAAACCGCAACATTTCAACTAGGGATGCACTGATCCGATACTAAGATTGGATATCAGCCCAGATATCGACGAAATAGCTAGATCTGGTATCAGATAATGGGGCTGATCCATGACGCAGATCTGTTCACTTCAATTCTATGTCTGTGAGGCGCGCTACATCACGTGTCAGCAGCACGCGCAGCACGCTGGTAGACAACAAACACAGAGCAACAGTGTTTTACAAAGTTAGGTTAGTAATGTTAAAGTCAAGCCTGATGCCTTCACTGTCTCCCACATGGCAGATACACAGTTTATTGATTGAACAGTTGGATTGGATTGGTATTGGGTATCAACTGTGGGACTGAAAAAGGCAGGTCGGTGCACCCCTAGTTTAAACTTGCCAATGTGAGGTCACAGTGGAAAGTGCCCCGCCCACCTCCCAACCCCGACCCCCTGACCATACAGGCAGCTGAGCCCCCATGCTCCACTTGGTCTTAACGTTTTGTAACATCTCTTTAAAACATTTTTATCCTTTTGAATAAAATTCCACGTCACTCACTGTAAGGCTTTTGTGTAAAATCTTCAAATCTTCAGTGTGCGCTGTTCACACCAACCCTATCTCTGTGTTAGAGTTCTCAACAGGCCTGGGAGGCTTGTCTAGACCGAGGCCCGACCCAACCAGAGTCATTTATATATATTTTTGGCCTGAATCCATGGGTCGGGTCAGAGAACTCTTTTCCATGTGTCTTCATCAAAATCCAACCAAAATAGACATAAGTTCACTCAACTGTAGATATCAAGACTATCTATGGTGGATATCTTGACATGGTCATATATTTTCCTTCTCACTACAGAGATGTGCTTGTGCCTTTTTATACTGTGCTACATAATTAATACACAGCAGCTGTTAATAAAGTGGTGGTTGGAGTTGCTGGAGTTAATCAGAGTTTGAATGTTGCAGTGTAAAGAGAGGATGCGGCCGGTTAAAGCCGCCCTGAAGCAGCTGGACCGGCCGGAGAAGGGGCTGTCGGAGCGCGAGCAGCTGGAACACACCAGACAGTGTCTGATAAAGATCGGAGACCACATCACCGAGTGTCTGAAGGAGTACTCCAACCCCGACCAGATCAAACAGTGGAGAAAGTTCGTAGACTCTTCCTTCGCTTTGACCTCACACAGCAAATGTTGATGATCAACACAGGCTGTCTCTCTGTGGATGTGTCACAGTAATTCACCTCCAGCTCTTTGTCTTTTTACAGAAACCTGTGGATTTTTGTTTCCAAGTTCACAGAGTTTGATGCCAGGAAACTTCATAAACTGTATAAGCACGCAATCAAAAAGAGACAAGAGAACGCCCAGGTATGAGCAGGCTTCACACTGGTTTGGATTACACCATGATATCCTGTACTGATGATGATGATGATGATTGTTGATGATTTGTTCAGGCGATGGAACAGAACACTAGAAGTACAAACACCCATGGCTATAAACATGCAGGTACAGTGGGTTTCTTCAGTCCCTCTGTTGTACATCCAGAATAAGAAGCTGTGTAATAAGCCGTGCACTGATTGATTCACCTTCCTCCTCAGACGTAGAGAGACTGAAAGACAACTCTCACCAGGACGAGAGCAGCAGGGACAGCTACAGCTCAGACAGACACCAGGCTTCAGGTCGATACCACGAGAGCAGCAGCAAAGAAAGGCACAGCTCCGAGTCCCACAGGAAGACCACCGGGGGAGAGTCCAGGAAAAGACCACACTCCTCCTTCAGCAACGGAAAAGACCACCGAGACAGAGACCACTACAGACCAGACAGCAGGGACAGAGACAGACATGACAGGTGAGTGTCTCCTGAAGGAAGGAAGCCACCGCAGCCATGTGTATGATTAGAGATGCTTTGTACCAGCTGTAGTTGGTGAAGTCCACCTGATGGGTAGAGACAGGTGGTCTGCATTTAGCTGCTGAAAGGGATGCTTCAGTTTGTTAGTAGTGGGGTTGTATGAGGTACAAATGGTCCCTCAGTAGAATATCTGCAGCAGACAGCTCTCTGCTCTCCCCCAGTTATCCATCCCAGATCACAGTGCTGGACAGAGACACAGGAGATAAGCAGCTGTGAACAGACCCAAACTAATAGTGTATGTTCGCTGCCTACAAGAAGTCCCATCTCAAGATAACACACCAGTTTAAGTGTACACTAAGTGTACTAAGTTTTTATGTAACTGGTTGGAAAAAAGCAGGCTGACTATGTGAAGCACTGTATCACTCCGCTTTTTCCACACACTGCTAAGAGTCTGACCCAGACAGCTGATAGGTGGAGTGATACAGTGCATCACGCAGCCTGCCTGTGCAGTGGAATACTGGGTGAGTTGGTTAGTTCCAGATCAACTGCAGCACTTTTATATTTTTGATATATATAAGTTGCAGGACCAGCCAAACTCCAAAAAAAGCACGACTTATAATCCGGAAGTTAAAATAATAAAAGATTGGGAATAAAAATGTAAAAAGTCAGTGAAGTGACAATAAAAAGGAAAAAAAGTAATAAATGGAAGAGACAAGATCAAGAATAAAAGATGAAAACGATCAATAACGGACAAACATGAACACAGCAGGGAGCTCCCTGTCAGCCTGCTGAAATGATACAGAGTGTTTCTACAGAGAGTTTTATTTTGACAGTCTGATGCAGATGTGTGTTTGTGTGTTTGTGTGCAGATACTACAACGACAGTAAACACAGGAAGCTGG
>OMNW01034501.1:50093-83960 GCA_900303245.1 Selene dorsalis | reverse complement strand
TAACACTTGATGATGGCACCTGTCAGTGGGTGGGATATATTAGGCAGCAAGTGAACATGTTGTCCTCAGAGTTGATGTGTTAGAAGCAGAAAAATGGGCAGTGTAAGGATCTGATCCAGTTTGAGCAGGACGACTGGGTCAGAGATCTGAACACCTGCAGCTCTTGTGGGCTGTTCCTGGTCTGCAGTGGTCAGGATCTATCAAAAGTGCTCCAAGGAAGGAACAGTGGTGAAGCGGCCACAGGCTCATTGATACACGTGGGGAGAGAAGGCTGGCCCTGTGGTCCCATCCAACAGACCAGCTACTGATGCTCAAACTGCTGAAGAAGTTCATGCTGCTTCTGATAGAAAGCTGTCACAATACACAGTGCAGCACAGGTTGTTGTGTATTTGGCAGCAAAAAGGACCAACACAGTATCAGGCAGGTGGTCACAATGTTATGTCTGATTGGTGTACATATAGATATATATATATATTAATTTCACATCTTATTACCAAAATCGTATATGATTACATTTGATCTCTATAACATACTGTTTGCCACAGGATTTGATGGCACATTTGCAAAACCAAAGCAGTTTGGAAACCACTGCTGTGGAGAATTAGCAGTCCACACAGCCAACTCTCCTCATTTGGTCTATTTTTGTGATTTAAAAAAAGTCTAAATGAAACTACTGAGTCAGACATGAAAATCTCCAAACCTGCTTCAAACAAACATCACAGCATCATTTCAGTGAGTAGAGCCTGTAACACTACAACATTCAGACAGTTTCTCTCTGGCCTTTCCTGTCTTGAACTACTTCATCCCTGTGCCATTAATGAGTAGAGAGTTCTCACCCAGAAGAGGGCGTGACAGTTGACCTTCATGGTCCTCTCCACCAGCTCATCAGGACAGTCTAACATGCGCTCTCCCGCCACCACTCCGGCGTTGTTCACCAGCATGGTGACGTCTCGGCCCAGGTCCTTCCTGACGAGGTCTGCAGTGCGATACACTTCCTCCCGGTTTGTCACATCCACCGTGTAGGTATAGGCCTTGCCCCCCATCTCACGCACCAGCTTGGCTGTCTGCTCATTGGAAGTGCTGTTGAGGTCCCATAGCACCACATCTGCCCCGTGCTTGGTGAACTCCTGAGCAAAAAGGCGACCCAAGCCGCCCCCTGCCCCGGTGATCAGCACCAGCTCACCGTCAATGGGCTTGGTGCGCGGGCGCAGGACGAGCCGCACAGAGTTACGCAGGATGAAGTAAATCACATCCAGCAGCATCATCTGGAGGTCCATCAGAAAAATCATCTTTGATCTAAGTTGCTGCTGGTGGTCTCAGTGTAAGAATAAATGTCTGTGGAAACCTAAAATAGACTGGACTTCACACCTGTTTCCTGTGAAGGTTTAGTGTCCTACTGCCAGACCAAGTGTTGGGGAGTGTGAGTGCAAAGGATGCAGACAGCCAAGCTGGTGATTCCCTCCCTCTGTGACCCTCAGCCTCCATCCTCGGTTTATTTAAACACTCTCCCGCCGGATTAGAAACACCTAAGCTCCTCATAGAAAAACCACTTTTGTTATAAGCTGTTAATGTATGCATGTTCACTATTACAGAGGAAAATAACATGTGCCAGACCTCGTTACAGCCCATTGCTGAAGTCTGAAGGTCTTTGCAGGACACCTTTCAAAGTTCACGGCTAATTCTAATCATGATGCTGATTATGCATTATGGTGTGAGTCCAGGAAACTGTACAACCCTGGTCCTACTGCCATACATTTTCAGTCAGTGAACTGAGAGTTGAGAGTCGGTGTTGAAAATCTTCAAGAAAATTACAAACAGTTACAAACGACAGCTCAGAAAAGAGGACAGTACAGTGGCTTTCAGTTGTATTTTAAGTGACACAGTGAGCCAAGGTTAAATTAGACTTGATGCTCAGCGAAGCAGTGCCGCTGAAGGATAAGGTCTGGTCCCATACGGCCCCCCTGCTGCACTGAGAATCACACTGAATGAAAAGTTAAGGAGATTATGTATATGAACTGTAAATCTCTGCATTCTTAATTAAGACCCAAGAAGGTTGCTTGTTGTGTATCACGTTTTTGTTTTCTAGGTGAACACAGCCGGCCCTTGTTTTACTCCCAGCATGCCACAGTTGTTGACCAATACTGGTGAATCAGCATGGTTTCACCCACATATTCTCAGATTCAGTATATTTAAACCTATTGTGCAGCATTTGTGTCAAGCATGTTCTTATCTCTAGCATTTTTTTTTGCAGTGTAAAGACAGTATATAACAATTAATACAGTTTATTTTCATGCCTTATGAGTGAGCAAAGCAACTGCAACATAAAAAGAAATGAGCAGGTATGAAGTTACCAAAAACAAAACTAAATACAGACAACGTCAAACTCATCTGGACATTATGACCTGGTGAACAATATACAGTGGCATGCAAAGGTTTGGACACCCCTGGGCAAAATTTCTGTTAATGTGAACAGTTCAGCAAGTGGAAGATGAAATGATCTCCAAAAGGCATAAAGTAACAGATGAGATAACCTTTTACTTTTACATTTTCAAAATGACAGAAAAGGAAAAGGGGCCGCAGCAAAGGTTTGGGCACCCTGCATAGTTAGTACCTAGTAGCCCCCCCTGTAGAAACTACCACAGCGTGTAAATAGTATAGAGCTGGTCTGATAACTTGATCTAAGTGATCAGAGAGCTCAAGTCTCCTGGGGTTTCCATTCTTTTGCAGAGTGCTGCTTTCCCCTTTTCACTTTAAAACTGTAGGAAACAAGGGGCGTTGTGTGCCGCAGTGGGTGGAGCAGGTGCCCCATACGCGGAGGGTACAGTCCTTGCTGCAGTCAGCCCCCGGCTCGAATCCCTTTACTGCATGTCATTCCCCCTCTCTCTGCCTCCCTATCTCATGTCTCTCTCTACTTCACTATCAACACTATCAAATAAAGGCAAAAATGCCCCAAAAATATACTTAACAAACATTAACTGTAGAAAACAAAAAGAATACACTTACATTGCAAAGGAGTGTTTCATGTTTAACTTGATGCCTTTTGGAGAGCATTTCATCTTCCACTTGCCTAACTGTTCAGACATTTTGACCATGGGTGCCCAAACTTTTGCATAACACTGTAATGTGTTGATAGCCTACAGCTTTTCTCTCAGCTTCTTCTCTTTTGAATGAAATGTTTCTCAGCAATGTGATTACATTCCACCCTGGGGTCTTCTTGTATGATCCAAATGTAACAACAGGTGTAAATTAGAGGATTATACAGTGAAGTGTAATTGTGTTGTGGGAAATGCTTCAGAAATTATTATTATAATCCTCTATTTTCTTTATTAGAAGATCAGGTAATGTAAGAATAGGAGAGGATGTGACTGGTGTCTGTGTAGCTGTTACCCCATCTGTTCTGATTATTTCTTATTCACTTCTTATTGCACTTATTGTCTCTCAGCTCCACCTTCTCTCCACCTTCTCTCTCTCCACACACTCACACAGAGCGTCAGGCTACTGGGAATCTGAGTTCAAGTGGAGGCCTTCACTGTCCACACTGTTGTTCTTTATGCATGAATAACCTCAGCCATAGGAGTTTCATTAATCCACCCTTTTCACATGTTGAGGCACACATGAGCCGGGAAAGTTGGCCACCAGCTCGCTAACAGACCGTGTGCAGGAGGGAATCTGAGCAAACACACCACTTGTTCTCATTTTCTACCCTTTTTTTCTGGTGAAGCAGTAGACCTGTTGACCTTCTTTCTTACACACTCTAATGAAGGTTTTTTTTCTTTCTTTTTTTTGCTGCAAGTGTCCTAAAATGAAATGGCCTGTAAGTGCAGCTCAGTCTGAACCTTCACCTGCAAAGCCTCAGTGCATTTGGTGAAGTAACAAATTAACTATAAAATCACATATATTAATTTCTTCTCATAAATATATTATTTTACACAGTCACGTTGGGTTTAGTTTCGTCCAGCACTGAGCTCCATCCACAGTGGTGAACTGTGCCTTTAAGAGATGCAGGGTTGACACATGGATAACTTCCAACCCACCGACCACTGTTTGAGCCCCTGACCCAACTGACCACAGATGACAGAGTTCATTTCAACACTCCTTTATTATAAGGACTTACACAATCCCACTCCATAGATAGAATAACGTCTTTGCTCTGACTTGTTGAAGTGCATCACTTGCTGTCAGTCAGTCAGTCAGTCAGTCAGTCGTGATGAGAGAGTGGAGCAGCAGCAGCTGTGTCACTTTGATGCGTTGTCTCGGACTGGGCCTGGTCCTGTTCGGTCGGTGCCAGGCGGACTGCCGGGAAGCTGGCCTGTGTTGCTCCGGTCGTGACCCATCCTGCACCAGTGAAGGTTGGAGATCTGACCGATCATATGGCACCTGCTACTGCGACCAAGCCTGCGTCTCCACCCTTGACTGCTGCCATGACTACGAGACAGCCTGTCCAGGTAGGTGTGCGACAGAGACTGTTTGGACTTCACCACCTGAACTTTTGTATATTCTACTCAACTGCTGATCAGATGATTAGATCATAAGAATTCTGATGAAACAAATCAGAAAAAATTGAAAAATACAAAAGAATAATAAATGAACTTGTAATATTGTCTCAATAATCACATTATCCTGAAAATATGCATCATTTTACAAGAATATAGGCTACTTTAATTTTTTCATTTAATAATCCATCAAAAACAGCCCTTTAGTTCTGCTATGAATGGAACATTGGCCTGTCTAAAACAGAAAATATCTGTAAGACTCTAAGAGGATAAACAGTTATTTCCCAAAGTAACTTGTGCTCATCTGCATTAAACAAATTCTCTGCACTGAAAAATACTGTTGTGTCTGATGTGTCTCCTGAGCTTGGTGACAGCTCCAATATACACTACTCAGGTTAGAGATATTGGGCTTTCAGATGAAATGTCAGAATGCACCAAAATGCACTCTAACCCTTTACAGGTGAACTTAATTTGACCTTCTCTAAACTTTTGAATGCACATGTCCAACTGTTCAGTGTTTCAGTCCTTAGAACATCACATGCTGTTCTCTAACAAGGTGATTAACCGCAACAATCACAACATGTGTCTGCTGCATGTATCCACCACTAAATGTTGTGGTTCAGTGACAGTTTGTATTGAAATGGTCCTCTTCATCCTGCTGTTCACATTCTGACATCAGCAGACCAAGAGCACACCTAACATTTTCCATAAATTTCACCCGAAAGTCGAATATCCCAAACATTTTGAGTAGTGTAGTGTCAACTGTCTGCAGCTGTCAGGCCTGACACAATGTGCTGGATACACGGCGACCATGACACATGCTAACCATGTCACTTAAAACAGTGATTCGATCACGCATGGATTGATGTTTTGGTCTGTCTCCTTCTTTCCCCTCCAGCGGTGTCTTGTGTGGTGAGTGAGTGGACGCAGTGGTCCGGTTGTGCAGAACCATGCAGGGCCACGGTGCGCAGACGGAGCAGGGTCGTCCTCCAGGAGCCGCTGAATGCTGGGAAACCCTGTCCCCACCTGGAGGAGCACGCTGGCTGTGCAGAGTACTGGTCAAAGCAAGGACACTGTCACAACTCACTTGGTGAGAAAAATCCAGCTTGGTTGTTCCTCAAATCCACATGTAAAGACTTTACTGTGTTAGAGAGAGCTCCCACTGAGGCAGATGTTATTGAGACATTTAAGTCCTTCTATGAAGAATTTGATATGAAATATATATATCATTTATAGACACAGCTCCACAGCTGAAGTTGTGCCAAGAATAAAATTATAACAAATCTAAAATAAACAAGATGCTAAATGAAGAGCCTTCATTTAAATGTGACACAAGAGAAAAATCCTATTTTTGCGAAAATGTGCGCATTTCATTTTAAACGTATGAGACCCATAAGGAAATATATCGGCAATGTGTAACGGTCTTTTGATGGATGCTCCCTCTGCAGTCCCAGCTCTCATAACCACGGGTGGCTATGGCAACGCCAGGAAGAAAAGAGACATCCCCGTCAGTAACGACATTATAGGGTAACATATTCCATACAGTCCAGAGAAATATGAAATGACCCTTTATATCCCCCCACCCAACACCCCACACTCTATCTCTCTCTCCCATATAGCATCATCCCTATATCTTAACACGTTTTCTTTGTGTGCATGTGTCATCCTGTTTTCTTTGTGTATGTGTGATTCTGTGTGTGTGTGTGTGTGTAAAACAGGTATTGTGTCCAGTTCCAGTTGACCTCTCTGACAAAAGGCTGCCAGCAGAGTGCAGGCCCACACACCCACTGGATGCAGTACCTGAGGGAGGGGCACCGTGTGTGTGTCGAGTGCCAGCCGCCTGCGCTCGCCACTGGACAGAGACACTGCGCTGGAGATGGAGAGGAAAATGTGGAGGACAGGTAAACACGGAAAGAAACAGAGCCCGTGGTTCATGAGATCACAGGAAGTTTCTTTGCATCGTAACATTGTCATAGTAAAAGTCACAGTGATTCAAATTTCTATTTAATTGGCCACGCAAATTTAGGCTCGTGTTGTTCAGGAAATGTTAATGACCATAGCAGAAAGATAAAGTGTTTGTTTATAAGCCCAGCTAAGAATTTACTCAGCCGTGAAATTAGCTTGAAGTTCACTTTGCTTATATGTGAAGAAAGAAAAGAGCTCCACTCTGTGAAGAAAGTGGAGGTGACCTTTCTGTCACCCTATTCTGTGATCACCTATTAACAGTTTCACAAGAGTATATTAAAAAGTAATTACATATGGTATTACTCATATGTGACACACATCACTCTTGTCTATTTTTGGTCATGTGACAGACTAGCACCTTTGGGAAAGATTTAGAGAAAAGTCCATAAACATGTGAAGGTGCTAATGAAATGGCTCCTTCTCTGTTACCTGCTGAGGAGTAACCTACTTTAACTGTGGGAAAGAAATCCAACTCTCATTTTCCGCTTGATGAATATGAAGGAACTGCCAAACAGCTTGTTATTTTAAATCCAACAAGCTGTTGGCAGACTGGGAACAAGGTGGGACAGCCACCAGCACCTCTGAAGCTCAGCGAGGAACTTGTTGTATCTTGTCTAATCTGTGCAAACAATGTGACGAGGCACATTTGGTTACCTTTGAACAAAGACAGACTTAAGTGTTCACTACATAAGCTGTGCAAATAATTTACACCCCAAAGCTGCAGGCTATCAGTTTCCCCTTATTTCCAGTGTTAGTGCTAAGCTAGCTGGCTGCTTGTTGTAGCTTCAGATTTACACAGACATAGGAGTGGTACACTTCATATCTAGTCTTCAGCAAGAGGGAGAATAAGTGCATTTGTCAAATCGTACATTCATAATTATAATCATTGATTTGCATTATTATAATTCTGGACCATTTACCATACAAATCAAACATAAAAAGCGACGTGACAGAATAATCTCTTACCTGATTGTGCATGGTTGTATCTTATTAAATGTTTGTTCCTGACCAATTGCACATAAAACATGTGTATTCTGAGAGGTGCCATGGTTTATAGAGTGTGTGTTGTCAGGTTTGACAGGTCACATTTCTAGAATTGATTTGTGCGCTCTACACTCCATCTTGCAGATCTGATAGGTACTGTAATGATGCAAAGTACCACTAGGTGGTAACATTGTTTATCACTGGGGGTTAAAGCATAATCTTGCGAACACTACCCAACATTCCCTCTCTGCCTCTTTCCTGCAGGAGACACTCTCTCCAGTGGCAGGCAGTGGGAAACCCTCGATGCAGGGGTGTGTGGAGACGTGTTGGGAGGCTGGAGGCCTGCTCCTGCCCGACAGCCCACAGCTTTCTCTTCATCTGACCTCCTCCCTCTTTCTGTTAGTCCCCCTCCTGCACATATATGCCATCATTACAAACACTGGTAAGAAAGTTATATTTATATTCTTATCAAGAGAACTGGTCAGTGGTCAGTTTTGCCCGGAGGTGATCAATAACTCCAGGTACTAACAACTGCACATACATGTAAAATATTCAGATTTCTCAGTCAGAACATAAGAAATATTCTACACCTTTCTCCACAAAACAAGCTTTAATAACACATGTTCCTGTCTACTTTGGTTTGCAGTTCCAAAACTTAAAAAAAAAGAAAAGAACAGAAAAGAAAGTCATCAATTCCTAATCAAAATGTAAAGTTATCTGATTTATTTCATTTTGAGTCATCAAAGGGAAATGTTGCTTTTCTTAAGAAATAGAAATATCTTGGGACATTGAGACACGTCTTGTTTTTTTTTACATGACAAGTACTGGCTCTGTGTGAATCACAACCAGTCACAACGCCAAAGTTACAACATGCACTGAACAATAGAACATTTATACAGAAACAACAGCATAGAAAGTCAACAGGTAAAAATGTTTTTTTCTTGTTGTTTTTTTACAAAACAGACAGCCTCGGGACCTACAAACAACATTGTATAAGAGCTGGCTATGGTCGTTCAAATATCTTTTTTTCAATTCCCTGGAAACAGTGTACTTTACAAAGACTGATGGCTTAGGCAAGGTTGGGGTCAATTCCACTGAGAGCTTAAAATGTAGAAAAAATATAGTTTATGTTTTTTTTATATATATATAATTTGAACTAGGTTTAGTTTGTCTCATGCTCTAATACTGGTTCCCTTCATAGCGTCACGTGTGGTTTGAGTTTTACTTCATCAAGGCATCTTGAATCGACCCCAACCCTGTAATACAGTGTTCGATTCAGAGAGTGTGGAATTGGGCTACTTGCTAGAGCAGTGTTACTCACTGGGTTTTTGAAACTACCACATGTCCCTGAAAGGGTCCTATGGGATTATGACAGAGATGACAAGGACCTCTTCACAGTTAAATTTAGCATCAGGTCCAACAACCAAATTCTACTTTAGATCTCAGCTGAATGCATTAACTGTACATTTGGGAGTCTTGTAATGGAAAACGGTGAGACTCTGTGCTCTTTATCTTGTATTGATGAATGAGAAATAAAACAAGTCACTTGATTGTGTTTTCCCTATAAAACGTGATGGTTTAGTCCTTTGATTCGTATCAGAATTTCTCCACAGGGATCTCAGTGAAATTAAAAGCTCTTATTAGTTTGTAAATTTGAATGGCTCCCTTAGAAATTAAGGGGGAGTAAAGTGCCCAATAAAATAAAAATAAGGATGACTTGAAAAAACAGATGATTTTTTTTTTTTCCTTTCATTTTTGTATTATGGTGGTAACATGTCACAGTATCACAGTCTAGGTATCAAATCACAATGTCATGCTTGGTGTTTTTTGCACTACCTTGACTGAAAACATCAGTACTATAGTGTCAGGATTCCAATACTTGTGTGGTTGCACATTTGTGTAGTATGTGCCCATAATAAATTTCAGTTCTCCACAGTAGTGCTTGCTGCCTATTTGTGTACTATTGATTGTCTTCATTGTTGAAAAATGGTCCCTGACTACCATAATATAGAAAACCTAAATGATGGGACATCATGGGTGTGTGTGTGATCTGAATGCCCTTTATAAATGATGTTATGCATTTAGAAGGACAACTTTAGGAATCGCCACAGATGTAACAGGCTGAATGGTGTCAAAATGTTTGGCATACATCGGCCTTGATACAGAATTAAAGAGCTCAGCAGAAATGAAAACATGAACCAAATGTCACAATCTCAAGAAAACAAAGTAAGTATGAACAAATCTCGCAGATTTATCAGATTTTCTCATTGTGAAACTGAGCCCATGCCTCTCCAAACTCACAATGCCATTTCAAGAATTATACATTTTTTGGGGGGGAAAGCATAAATGTAATTTTTGCATGAATGTAAAATTGCAGCCATTCATAACAACTGCTCAGGGGGAGACTTTTGAAAATCACTTGAGACCATCTGGGAAATGTTAGACCATCCACAGTCAGTTGTTTTTGTCATTTTTGTTACTTTTGGAACATCTCTTTAAGATTATACCTAAGTTTATGTTTCAAAAAAATCCTTTTGAGGATGATTGTTTTTATTTTTTTGTAAACTCTGCCTCCGGTGTTAACTGATACTTTGGTTTATTTTTAAGTCAGTAATTTCACTTGAATACAAAAAATTGCTACCACTGTAAAATGTATTTGTGGCCAGCTCAAAGTGTACAACCCTGTGTGATTATTTTGTGTTTTGTTTTCTTGCTAAAAAAAAAAAAACCCAAAAAACAATGCTCCTCTCACCCTTCCCTCCTCAGCTGTAAATGAATCATCACTTCAAAAATTAAATGTGTGATAAAGTAAAGTCCTAATTTCTCAAATGATCGGGGTTCTCCTGGTATCGGTCTCTTGCTGATGCATGTTGCAGACAAAACATAGAGCAAATAAAAGCAGGATTCCACCCAGATGTGCATACATTCATATCGGAAACACTTCATTCTTTTTCATTATGTGGCAGCCACCTTGCTCTAATGCCCTGGCTTTGCAGCAGTCATATACACACACACACACGCACACACGCACACACTCTTCCATCTGCCTCTCACAGTCATTGCTATTCCTTTCACACCTCAGCTCCTCTCACCATGGGAGAGCAATATGAAATGGTTCAACTCTGTGATTAAAACAGGAAATGAAATCAGGCTTTGTGATTAGACTCTTAACCACAACAGTAAAAAATTTACGTCAACCACCTTCTGCCGACTTTTCGGACAAATTCCACTTACCAGCTACATGTGTATTAGTGCAACTACTTCTTTGACAACATCCTTTACTGTTATATCTGTGTCGAGATGTGACCAGGAAAACTGTGAGATTCCTCAGTTTTGTTTGAAAGTCTGTTGAGTTGGCAGTGAAGGCATTACAAAATCTCACAAGGGTTTAAGAGAGGAACTGTATTTGTAACTCTGTGATCTTAATGGACAAATAATTAGTGTGAATTAATGCAAATTCATTATTTGTATCAGTACTTTTCATGTATCATGTTTATAATTCTGTCACTGTTCTGCATTGATGCAAAAATGCATTTCATCCCTTTACACTCTCTCTTTACACCCTCTAATACCAGTATAAGGAACCTATCCCTGTTTCAGTGCTAAGTAACTTAGACTATATAAAATGCCCTCTCTCTGCTGTGTGGCAATAAAAGAGAATGCATTGTGGGTTCCTAACAGTCAAGAAACCAAACCTCATTTACAGTATATCATTTATATTGTGTGGAATTATAGTTATTTGTGGGATGTTACAGATTTAAGATTTAAGACAAACATAACAATGTACAAGTCCTCACGTAACAATTGTGCATTTACACAGCACTCATGAATGTGCACAGTGAGTAGTGGCTCTGCTAACATGGAACTACTGTGTGTACATGTCACGTTATGGACGCATGCCTCTATGTGTGTGCGTGTGTGTACATGTGTCTGTTGCTATACGTGACCATACGTTACATGCGATCAGACTATCTCACCCCAATTAGCAAACCATTGGTGAGCTATACTGTCAGCCGCTGAGGACAACCGTTATCACCATGGAAACTGAGTGTATCTATGTGTCTTGAAGATTGTCTTCCATAACTGTATGCAATCTTTAGTGGGTGTGAGTGTGTGCTCATGCATGAGTTTTATCAGTTCTGGTATTACAACTGATTTAGAGTAAAGTTAACCTGGTTGTGTATATTCAGTGCAATAGGGTTTATTTTGACGATTTGAGGAATAAAGTAGATAACTCCCCTGCTTGCAATGTCTTGTACACTTACACCATCGTCTACTGTGTGATCTCTTTGGCTGCTTTCATGTTGGTCAAAGGAAGGCCAATGCATGCTGAACATCTATCACTGGAATTTAAACTTCGTGTTAAAAAAGCATTAGAGGATTTCTCATGTTTCACTATTTCTTTAGATATGAAGAGCAAGCAACTCATGTTGGCCGGTTGGGCACATGCATGCTTCATAAATGTGCGCTTTATGCAGCAAACAAGATTATTATGTGTGGCTCTTATGTAAGCCCATATCAAAAAATTCTTGGTCCACCGCTATCATCCTTGAAAATGACTTTGAGGTGCTAAGACAATATTCACCGGTGAGGATTTGAGAGACATGATAACATAGGTAATAGCAAAATACTGTTCAAGGAGGAGCACTCATTATAGTGGATGATGGGCTGAAGCCTGTCATAGCTGCAGCCTCTGTGCCAAGACAATGAACCTTATACAGGATTACTCTTCACATATGATTATGACACAGGAGACTAGCAAATCACATATTTCTATAAGGAACTTTCTCTTAGCTATATAAAAATAAATCAGGTAAGACAATCTCAAGAGTGTGTATACATGGATTATAATTACATCACCCATCAGCATTCACACTCACACTCATGCACACACACACACAGACAGACAGACTGACTTACAGACAGACAGAGAGACAGACATACACACCCTAACAAATGCAAATGACTAAGGCCAGGTTTAGGAATGGAGGGCACAAGAAAGTAGCTTATAGGCTTCTAGGTCCTCTCCTGTATCTCAAAGACTATAAAATGAACTGGAACTCCGTAATGGGACAGTGGGCAGCTGGGATTTTTTTCCTAGAGAATATAGAGATAACCCCCTGCTGCTAAAACCACATCATTCAATTGGGATACAACAGTTCCAACCACAAAACTGGATTCCTCTGACGAACCTGCTTACATAAGGATCTCTGAACAGACCTGTTGGCTACCAGGGAGTACTCCTTTGTTTTGTGGGCGTGGAATACTGCTAATAGGAATGAGCTGAAGGAGGGGCAGTGACATTCTCCAATTTAGAAGAGAAATGTTTTTTTTCTCCCAGAGTATTTACCACGCATGTTCACCTTATTATGCCACTGGGCTTCTTGCACAATGGTATGCTCAGGTAATTTGTGAAATGTCTCAGTGAGACCCTTGTCTCTCCCTCTTCCTTTGTCTCTGGTTAATGGAGTGTTTGTAGTCTGGTGTCCCTATCACAAACACTCTGGTCCCAGTTTCTTGTTTGTTTTCTGCTCCACTTGAACCTCAGAGGTTTTTATCCAAAGGGTTTTGACGTCCCCTCTCAATCTTAGGTCTACGTGCCATCTCATGTCCTACATGATTCTCATGAGCGACCCCACGAATCCCTTCGAGCGGGAACAGACAGTTCTGGCCCAGCATTTTCTGGGCTGCTTCTAAATGGTTGGTGCCCCTCTGGTAATTGATGTTGATGCTGCGTTTTGGGCTTGATCCTGCCAACAGACGCTCTGAGGGACTCGTGTCAGAGATGTCGCGAAGGTGCTCGTCATCATCTGTATCAGCGTCAATGTATTTGCTGATGGAGGAGTCGTGGAAGGTGAAGACAGTTGGGGCCAGGGTAGTGCTCTCTGGAGACTTGGGTGGTGTCCTGCTGCTGGCAGTGGTATAGATCGACACTTCAGGACTCAACAGGGAGTGGTCTGACAGGACTGAGTTGTCTGAGAGCGGGGACGGGCCTGACTCCCCATCACTGCGGCAGCCTCCTTTAGGGATAAGGCTTTTTGAGGAGTTGCCAGAAAAGAAGAATTTCCTTGCATTCTCTGAGCATGAGGGCTTTGTGACAGACACAGGAGTCAACATAGGCTCACGCTCGCCAATGGATTGCTGGCCTGTTTTTGTACTGGCATGCTGGGACAAAGCTGTGGCCGGACTGTGAGAGAACCTGTTGCCTTCCTGAAGACCGAGGTCCATTGCTGGACTGTGGGGGAAGCGAGGATTCTCCTGGAAGTCTGTGGCACAACTGATGTAGCTGTCGATGCTGGACAAGCTTTTCATGTCTCCCACTCCCTCCCTGGCTCCTAGGACTGGTGGCCTGTGATCTTGGATGGCCCCCAGCTCTATCTCATCTCTCTGTTTGCTCACTCTGGAACCTCTGTCTTTAGCATTGAGGTTGGGTTGGGACTGTGTCTTTGCCATCTGGTTGTACATCTCCTCTAACTTCTGAACATTTAGCCTCTGGGGGCTGGTAGCCCGGGCCTTGCTGGGTGAACCTAACTCCTGGGCATTGAAGGAACGATTTGAGCTTGTCTCTGATGCAGCCCTCTTGGGGGTCCATTTCCAGCGACTTGGAGAGAGGTGGTTGTCATGAGGCCTCTCACTCTTCTCTACCACCACATCCATGAGTTCTGCACTGCGAGCAAATGCCTCTTTCAGGTTCATTGAGACGATGCTACCATTTCTCTTTGCCCTCTCGAGGGCCTCTCTTCGTTTAAGTGCTTTTTCCTGCCTCTTCTGCTCTTTGTAGAATTCAGAGAAGTTATTTACAATAATGGGAATAGGCAGGGCAATCACCAGTACTCCAGCTATGCAACATAACCCACCCACAATCTTTCCCAGTAATGTCTTTGGGTAGATATCTCCATAGCCCACTGTGGTCATAGTAATGGTAGCCCACCAGAAAGAAGCTGGAATACTTTTAAACTTTGTATCCTCCTCATCTTTTTCAGCAAAAAACACCAGACTGGAGAAGATCATTATACCCATGGCTAGGAAAAGGATGAGCAGGCCTAGCTCATTGTAACTCCTCCTCAAGGTAAAGCCCAGAGACTGAAGACCCGTGGAGTGACGTGCTAGCTTCAGAATACGCAGGATACGCATGATCCGAAAAATCTGAACCACGCGGCGGACATTCTGAAATTGCAACACACTCTTGTTGGATTCGGTAAGAAAGATGGTGACGTAGTATGGCAGGATAGCCAACAGGTCGATTACGTTCAGAGGACCTTTGAAGAACTTCCACTTGTTGGGGGAGGAGAGAAAACGAAGCAGATACTCCATGGTAAACCAGGCGATACACACGGCTTCCACATGGGCCAGCTGCGGGTTGTCTGTGGACTGGCCAAACTCATCTGTGTCCTGCAACTCTGGAAGAGTGTTCAGAGACAAGGCAATAGTGGAGAGCACGATGAACAGGATGGAGATGATGGCCAGGATCTGAAAGACAGATTAATGAATAAAGAGTACAGGATAAGATAATGACATACAGTACATCAGTTTAGTATCTGATATCAGACATGCACTTAAGCATCCATTTCTTATTCTGATTAGTCATTTAAAAAATAAGTAAAGAAATACAAATCCACTGTATTTATAAAGGATTTTGATTACAGCATGGGAGTGCACACAGTAAGTGAATTCCAATAATCTTATAGTCTACACAAACTTTCAACAGACTAAGATAATAGACTAAGTGTGTGATTGGCTCAGAGCTAATGGATTGGATTGAGTTGGGCCACTTATTTATTCATGACTCATTTATTGGCCTTATTCACATGAGTGAGTGTGTTTGAGTGGGAAATAATGTTAAGCTATCAATAAACAAAAGCCAAAGTGAAACCAATACAGTTTATACGAGGAAAAGTTTGGAAGTCATTGGACTTTTGGCACCACGTATATCTGTACAAAAGGTCATGGCAGTCTAACCAATGGTTGTTGAGTTATTTGACTAAACACCCAAAATACCTCATTCGTTGTGGCACTGCAATAAGGGTTAGTGTTAGTGTCTCCTTCGCGAATGTTTCGTTCAAAAGAAAGGATTGTTTGAATGAAGGAACTGAACAGCATCACTTCCTGACCTGATTTATTCTTTTCTCAGTTCAGTTGAGCTCATGTTCACTAAATGTACTGTCACCCAGGGCTGAGTGACACACAGTGAATGTGAGCTCTCAGCTCTGAGTGACAGTGCATTCACTGAACGTACTGATGAACGGCACGTTCACTGAACATACCACTCAAACCACTCGTTAACATCTGTGTAGGACATTCAGTGAATGATACGACACGATATGTTCGCGAATGTGTTGTTTATTGAAAGTAGTGTTGTGCTGTTTGCGAAAGTGCACAATGCTGTGTCGCACGCGAACGTCTGGACCCATGAATGTTCAGTGAACATACTGCAGTGAATGTGAGCCTCAGGGTTGAGTCATAAAGTGAACCATGTGCTGCGTTCGATTTGTACTCAGAAGTCGGAATTTCCGAGTTTCGAGTCGGACATTTCAACTGGAAAGGCCACTGGGAGTCAGACTATACACCACGCAGTCAGGGCACTGAACACTTCGGTGAACGGATTTTTTGAACAAATCTTTTCATGAACTGATTCTAGTGATTCAGTGCTCTCAAAAGAACTGCCATTGCCAACACTAGTAAGTGTGATCCATCCTCAGAGGACCAGGAGATGTGTACAAAATTTTATGGCAATCCATCATATAATTATTGAATTATTTCAGTCTGGACTTAAGTGTATGTATGATTAAAATACACTGAAGACTTCTCAGATTTAGCATAAGCAAACTTACTAACATAAAAACCTCAAGGACAAGAATAGTCACGTGGAAGCTACATAAATGAGAAGCTCTGTGATCACAGACGGAGCTCTTGAATGCGCTCTTCATCACCTTCCTCTATGCTGAAATTATCTTGTCTCATTATCTCAGATAATCACACAAGCCCTTCTGTTTTCACACAGTGCTGACCCTGTTCAGTATCATCCAATTAGTAACCCAGCAGGTACCAGACATAAATGTAATATCAGAAAGACACGACTGTAATGACTCTAATGTTGGATAAACATTACATTTTTGGTTTGGCATGAAAATTGATGTCAAGGTCTGGAAAGCTAATTGAAATGTTTGTGTTCAGGAGCAGTTGAGTTTTGCTCATGACTAGAGGGTTGGTATTTCACAGGTAAAGATTACAATGGTGTGACACATATGGAAGATGTCAGAATTTGGTTTCTCAAAAATAATAAGCTTAGCTGTCATCAGCTTTCTTTGTCAAATTGGAAAGTTGGCATTAGACACTGCCCTTGAATCAGCCTATATTTAACTAAACAGTAACATCAAATGTGAATGGTGGCTGGCTGTGTGCCTTCAGGGGACATGGTGAATGTTAGATTAAGCATCAGGGAGGGGCACTGTATAGATCACTGGCTTGAGCAGTCTGCATACACAGAGGATATAGTCCTTGCTGCAGCAGCCCTTTGTGTCATTCCCCTTCTCTGTCTCCCCACTTCCTGTCCATCTAAAACTGTCCTGTCAATTAAAGCCCTCCCCCAAAAAAATAAAATACTTCAAACATCAGGGTGAAACTAGGGTTCAAAACTTTATGTTCATGCCGTTTCACAAGGGTTCCACTCTCTTATGGGCTGTCACTGCATACTGTACCACTTCACCCCCCCCCGAACAGTCTTGTCATATGTAGGAGAGGAATTTCCCCAGAATCCAGTGTATGCGAGGATGTCTGATTCACATTATACAGAACAGAGAACTGGGAAGTCTGTCAGAAAGCAGCACCCTGACAAACACACACACACTTCCCCACCTACACTCCACCTCTTCTAGCATTTGTGACAGCTCCCATCTCAACCAGTACACACAGTGTAAACAAAAAAAATCACCGCATTTGCTTTGAAGTATATTATTTTGAGTGTGTTTGATCTGAATAAGTGACTACTTCTTCACGCCACAATGTGAGATGGCAGAAGAAAGTGCAGCACAACACACTGCTGTCTGTATTATCCCAGCAGCCGTGTACGACTCAATGACAGATACTTGTAACAATAACCAGAACGACTTCATGTTTATGGGAGGTATTTTGTGATGAAGAACTGATCGTGCTCTTCCTGCTGTGCTGTTCAAGCTGACACTCTGTTTACATCTACAAACTCACTGATGTCACACTGCACACCAAAATGACATCAGAACATATTTTGTCCTAACTTCGAGTCATCATCATGCAGTCATTTTAGTTTCATTTCAAAGTTTTGACGCGTAACCTGAACATAATTTTGATTTAGCTATTGAAAACAGGACAATATAATGTGCATCTGAAACATTTGCAGGCTCTCTATATGATCCACAGACCTCCTGAGTGGAACTGTTTAAAACCACTGAAGAAACTAGAGGTCTGGATTACTGAATGAGGGTTAGGTTGGCCCTCCCTGTTACATTCACTAATAAGAATTCAAACGGGGATGAGGGGTACAAATGCAGCAGCTCCAGCCTGATCTTAGTAAAGAAATACAATAGAAGCTGCCTGACCTGAGTGATGATGAGTCATAGATGCTGCATAACCCAGCCGTGTGTGTTGTGTGTATTTGGCAAAACATTCACACGTCTCTGATATTCTGTTTTACAAACATTTTAAACAGCAGTGTTTCTCAACTCAGACTCCTTGTGGTACTTGGTGTAATTGCCAGGAGTAATTAAAATGATAACATATCATTTTATTGAGTGACCTTTACAGACATTTATCATTTTGCTAAAATAGCGACCGGAGCCATCATTATTGCCTGCAGAAGCTGAGCTAATTGACATTTTTCCCGATCCCATATGTTGTAATGGGAAATTAGCCATATTTTAATAAGAAACCACATTTGATGGTTTTGATTCACTCTCATTTGTCTTTTTAAATTTACTGCATTACACCATTACTACAAACTTAACACTCAACCCAACACTTCCTGTGTTCTTTTCAGATCATGAGCCCCTTCCTAGTGTTTCAGTGGACAGTCTCCATTAATTTCTTAATTGGGCTTTTATTGTGGAATATCGCACAGGAGGATGGTGTAAGACCCACTAACATGCAATGTTCAGCGACTTTTGAAATCACATATTTGGCTTCAGAACTGTTAATAAATATGCAATGATGCAATTAAAAAGGCTATTTTTATTTCTGTCAAATTCTGCAGGGTTGCTAAAAAAATATGTAGGGGGTCCAGTGCCCCGAAAAGGTTGCGAACCACTGTTCTACAGGTTTTACACAATAAACCAATTCTGATTACCAACTTACAAAAATCTCCATTATCCTGGCTGAATGTATCTTAGTGAACTCCCAAGGTAATGTAAAAGAGGAGCATCTACTCCTTCAGTTCACTAAGGACAGAAGTACTTGATGAACTATTAGTCTGCACTTGTTATAATCACCTAAAATGACTCAAAAAAAAAAAATCTTGATACAGGACTGAACAGCACAACTTAGAGGATGAGTAGGAGGCTGTAGCTGGAACACAGAGCCTGTTTTGGCAATAGCCCACACAAATGAGGTTAGGATGTTATGTGATGAAACAAATCACAGGATAGTTTAAATACTTTCCTTTAATAATCAAAGAAACAAAACCTTTCTGAGGCATTTATAAAACCATCTGTGTAATAATATCATCCTCCCCTACTCTTAGTAAACTGGACCAACATCTCATCCATGAACTGGATCTGCTGGTTAAACACACAGTCATTTGTGTAAACAGAGCAGAGCACATAATGCAGGGGTTCCTTATAAATAGTCCAGATGGAAATGAAGGCAGACAGGCAGAAATAAGGCAAATGCAACAGGGGCTGATTGACGCTGTGGGTCTTGACAATGCCTGATATGTTTAGAGCCTACTCCCCAGAGTAAAAGTGATGGCTAAAGAGGCAACGTTATCTACGACCAATCAGAGCAGGAGGACACTGTTGCCATAGCGTCACGGCAGACATGAATAATGACCCTATCTGTTTATTTTCTTCCCTCTGTGCTCCTCTCCTGCTGCCCTGGAGGAAATCTATTTGAATCAAACACTTCAAGAGCAGAGAGGTGCTGGGACCGTAGCGAGACACAGTGGACAAAACTGCGGTGAGAGAGAGAGAGAGACAGTGCAGCACTGCAAAGAATGGAAAAATGTCGGTGGTAAAAAGGAAAAGTATATTTGAACAAAGTAAGTAATATACTGTATTTGGAAAAAACAAACCTATTTGAGTGAACTCCTCAGCTACAGACATCACAGAAATGTAATGAGTCAAAGAAAAACAAAATAAGCTGCTAACACATCCCAAACTTAAAGCCAGGGGAGTTCGTATCTATGGAAGGGGAGGACATAAAAAGGGCAGAGGTAATAGGATTGAGATGCTATAAAAAGGTCGCTAATGAAGGCGCACCAGTGCTGCTGTGTACCATCATGATTATGAGGTCAAGTTCCACGAGGAATCCCTGCACAATTTCCCACTGGCCTATGTCCCCATTGGCCTGTGCACTCTCTCACTTTGTCTTGCTTGTCTTGGTTGACTGTTTTTTTGTTTTTTTTTCTGGCTCGTTTAATGTCACGGGGCGCTAATTTCATCAAACCAATGCACTGTAAATCTGAGATAAAGCTTTCAGCGCACATAAAGGAGGATGCAAACAAAAACACATCTAGGAAAAGGTTGAATGGAGCCCCACACATGACCGTAATGGCATCAGCATCATCAATTACTAACTATTTTTAGACCCACAGCAGCACCAAAACAGATGTTAATAGTGGCCGCACACAAGATTATGTCCTTGTATGTCCGGCACATTCTGTGTAATGAATACTTTATTATTGTAAGTGGAATATAGGGCCACCAAACAGGAGAGTGAGTCCAAGTCACCCACTGAAGGAAAGAAAAAAATGAATGGAGATATGTTCTAACTATCTAACTATACTGTATGTGCAAGAGATAGATAGAGAGAGAGAGAGAGAGAGAGAGAGAGAGCACAGACTGACAGGAAATTACACTCGCACTCTAAACAAAGCCAGACCACACAGGATTGTGTCTCTCGTGGCGTGTCACCGTGTGGTTCAGCAGACACAATAGTCCACACCCCCCTTCTTATACAGGACAAGGTGACACATGCCCTCATTAGGCTGTTTGAGAAGATATCTAGGACAAGGACTGGTGTGAAGAACAGCCTCAAAAAAAAAAAAAGGCAGAAAAAACATCCAGTCTAGTGTCACAGAGTGTGACATTCACCTCTGAGTTACATCTGGAGGACAATTTATTTCACCTATGGAGAATAAGAGAATAAGCCTTCAGACATTGTACATATATAAACTCAAACAAATGCTGCTCCCCAGAGGCACACACACTGGGGACTTAGAGAAGAGGATGCTGATTTATGGTTATCGCTGGCATCTGACTGTAGTTGCACTTGCTGTTTGCTCTGTCACCTGCTCTTGCTCAGTTACGATGGCCTGATTTTATGTTGGCTGTGTCCCAGCAGCAGTGATTAATATTCTTTGTGCCACATTGGTTCTGTCAGGGTCGGCTCCATTCATCAGTCTGCCCAGCGCTGGTCCAACAAGGAGGGAACCTTGAACTTTTGCTCTTTTGATATAGACTTGATAAAAAGGGTAATATTTAGGCTATAAACCAGATGCTGAGCTCTGTTCAAAAGGAAATTTGAGGCCACTAAATAATAATAATAGAAATAAAAGTAGAATTTCTAAAACCATAGCACCAGAGAGGCTCATTGGTTAAAGTACTTATCCATATTTTATGAATTTACAATGCTGATATTAATGTTAAATGTGTAATGTACAATGCTGGTCTAAAATGTTATGCTGCATTTTGATCTAGAATGTGAAAATACAGTTGTGTGGGCATTCCTTAGGAAACTGGTAACCACTCAACCAGAGCAATGTGTAACCACCCATAAGGTAAGATGGGTAGGCCTTCTGGGGTTAGCACGGCTATTGTTAGGCCATCACGACAGCTTGACTGTTTCATTGTTTCTTTTGGAACAGTTGAGTTCACATTTCTTCTTAATTGACAGGGAGATTAGCAGAACTTGACTGAAATGACTTGACTAACTAGTCAGGCTTGACTTACTGGCAAAAGACTCAACTTATTCAAGAATGAGCTTAAAAACCACATTTTTCTAGATACTGAAATGTGATTGGGTCATTTCTCGTGGGATCCATACAAACCTGGCAACCCACTTGAATGTGATGACCAGCAGAAGCAAACACACAAGGCTAACTCTCAGTGAGCCCTCTCTTTTAAACAGATCTGCCTGAAAACATTGTTCTCTCCATTTACAGTTTTTTGCCACTGCTAAGACACAAAAAACTGGTGTTTGTGGCACAGTCACTGAAACCACTAACTCAAGTAGCCCATCTATTGAGCAGACATACTGAACCATAAGCACATTGTCTGCTTTACACTGAGTTTGCAATTCTAAAACACACTTTTTGCAAATGACTACACACAGTTATCTACATTACACACATAACTCAAAACTACAAGCCTGTGTGTCCTGTTTGCTAAACACTGCCATAGAAATACACACTCAATTATCGATCACTTGCAAATTGACTGCAGCAGTGAAAACACTTGGAACCAATGAGATCACTTGAAAATCAGAACTTTAACCCTAAAAATAGGATTCAGTTTGCATTAAAATGGAAGCCCATGTGTGAGAAAGAGGCAGAGGTGTTTGTGTGTAAAAGGAGGACAAGGAAGAGGAGAAGGAGGAAGAGGAGGAGGAGGAGGAGAAGGAGCAAGAGGAGGAGGACAAAGAGGACAAGGAGTGGCAAGAGGACAAAATAGGAGCAATGTCACAGATGAGATCCAGACAGCTCTAACTAAAATTCCCATTGGATTTGTGTTCATAGTTTCATTTACAGCATGCTTCAAATAGAAATGCAAGACTCTAGACGAGAGTGTCTTATTTCTGGCACATCAGTGTGCAACTGCAGGTGGCAAAGGCTACTGATTTACTTTTTGTGTTTAAAGTTACGGATGAAAAATACCAGAGTTTATATAGTTTGAATGAAGTGTTTGCTGTGCAAGAGATGTCTGAAATGTTGTACTTTGTGTGTACATGTTTGGTTTTTGGGGCCATAGTCTTAAGAGCTGTGTTTTACATAAAGTAAAAAACTGTAATATATATTTTTATAATGCATTGTTATTATCTAGTGCTGAGCAACATGTCCCACCTTTGTTTCAGGAACACTTGGAATTTTAACTGAAAACCCCTGCACTACAGTAACAGGTAATGATAATGAAATACTGGTAAATGCACTGTTTTCATTTATTCAATATCTATAAAGTTTGAAGTAGCTAGCATTAGCTACAAGCTAATGCATTTCAAACCAGGTAAGGCTTACTTCAACTTTTCATTTGTTACAGGTAGGCTGAATTGTGACTTTTCTCCTTTCAAATGTTTTGGGTTTCACTTTGAAGGGCTCTACTTCTTGATGATGATGGATTAGTTAGGACTGAGTTTGCACTTAATTGAGTTGTTTCAGATTCAGTTGTTTGGTTCAGCCACACTTAGACACAGTTAAGGTTAGTGTCCTAACTCTGTATTAAGTCTGGTAGTGTCCCCCGTGACAGTTCAGGAGCTCCCAGAGTCCCAGTGCACTGCCAGGCACCTTTCTCATTAGCAGCAACAGGAGGAGCAGGTACCGCTGTGCAGTGGAAGCTCCTGTTCCTGTGAGTCCTAACACCACTGTCTGTTAACTCCCCCGGCTCTCACCCATTAGACCTACCTGATAATGGCACGTAATACACATAAACTTCCACTTAACGCTTAAAACGCACACGGACCGACAAGGTTTTTGGCAAAGATGTGTTTGCTTTCAGGTGAGTAAGTCCAGGTCTGGCTTGATCACTCACACTAAGACCCCTGACTAGCCGACTTGCTTCCCCAGCGTCCCCTGAGCCACATCCGAGACCACAGGGATACCATGGAACACTCTCCCAGCCTCGACTGCCAGCCCTGTCACCATGACAACCCCCTTGAAGCTCGACAGGAGGTGGCTACGTGGACCTGCTTGTGAAAAGCAAGTCTGACAGAGTCTCCTCTCTGTCTCTCCCTCCCCCTCCTCCCTCCTTCCTTCTATCTGTGATTATCTATCTGTGTGATCTTCTCCTATTGGACTGTTTGCATTTCAGCTGCTGTGATACCTTCTCTACGCAATTGATGGGTTCAGTTCAGTTAATATTGGTCAATGGCACATTCCACTACTGAAATCAAAGTAATATCCAACATTACTATTTGAAAAGGTAAAGTTGACTTTAGAAATAAGTCCCTAAAACTGCCAGACACCATCTCCAGCTGTAGATGTTTGCACATGCATGCCACACTTTTGCTGTCATACCACCTGGATAAATAGGCATCACATTAACCGCACTATTGATCCTCATCTTAATCAAGACGTTAACGTCACCGGTTGACTGTATGTGAGTAATACTGCCAGCATTAAATAATGTGGAATAATTCACACCCCTGATTCTGAATGTAAAAGGGCTCTGCCTCTCTGCCTGTGAAAGAAATGGGGTTTCCATGGAGACGGGAGGAGACTGTGTCTTCCACATTTCCCCCAGCATGATAGCTTGAAACACACACAGGCACATTTGCAGTGGCTCAGTTGTAGTCTCCCCTCCCTACATCACTTCTGCAGCTAACTTTGAACAGCAGGTCCTCGTTTATCTTAACCTCCCATATCTTGCCAAAATGAACAAGTTGTAGCTTGTGATTTGTCAGGGGAGCTACAGCCAGTTTTGGCACAAAACTTCAAACTGGTGACCTATGATCATGATCTTGTTTCTTTAACATTAAGGCAGCTGCACTTCAAACCTTGTGAGTCTTTTTCATGCTCCCCCCTGAAAGAGGCTCAGGCTCTATGAATATTATATGATGGTTAAGAGTCATTTTCTCAAATAATCTGCACATGAACTGCAAAAGAAAATCTGAAGATCACAGCAGCACGATAGATTTATGTCTTTAAAACCACTAAATTATATTACATTTAATTAAGCGATATTACAGGCCCTTTGATCTTCACCCCAGCTCTGAGTGTATTACACACATTTGCAATATGCTGTTGTGACCTCAATTTCCATTGGTTTGAAGTTGGAGTATTTAAATGATCACCAAGGTTTACAATTTGCACCAAATCTATATGTAAACAACTCATATTTATTACTTAATTTAGCCATCTTAAAACACTATGTATTTTTTGGTCATATACATCTGTAGCAAGCTGTTTTGGGGGCTTTCATTAGACTTTTTGTTACCTTTGCTACTGCTTTAATGCACAAAGTACACCACAGTCCCATTCAGCAAACCACTAATGTAGGTAGGAAATCTATGCCTGGACCATCCATCTCTTGAATGAATCCCACCTCATCTCCTCTCCCTCTCAATTATTCATGCATTTCAGAGAATCCAGACTCAGCATCTATATTTAAACTGGCTGGTCTATGGCAGCTATATAAATAGAAACAGTATAGGGTCTGGTCTGGCACACCAAAGGAGGCCGTTTTCATCAGGAATTTTTACTTGACTTGGAATACACAGCATTTACAAGAATTGGAGAGAGATGAAAGGCACTTTAGTCAATGTTTCTAAATTGAAGACATTATATAGCACTAATAGAAAAAAGGCAATCAGGAGAAAAGCTTTATGTGGTGTTTTAATGCCTGAATAATCTCAGCTTGTTCTCCTCCCTCCAGCAAAAAAGAACTTGACTTATACCATCAGTGGTGTACAGTCACATGTTGGCAAAATTATAGTTTCTTTATATTTACCATATTTTGTTGCTTCTGTATTGCGTAATAATGAATATGATGCAGTTTACACTCTTGTCCTCAATGACAGTTCATTAACTGCAGAGATCAGAGACTGTTATGGTAAACTCTATAGATGGGAGCACAGAAGGAAAATGTTAACATGAGAGAAGCATTGATTTGAAATATGTTGACAGAGAGACATGCCCATTACTCCCCTCCTCTACCAAAGCACACACATACAGACATACACAACCTTTTATGTGTATCTTACACGTCTCCCACCCCCTTTTCACTCTCAATGTGGCAAATATAAAACATATATACTTTGAGCAAGGACTGAATACACAAAACATAACTGAATTATATCATTACATCGTCATTATAGATGATCAGATGCATAAGCCTCATCCATAATGTAAATTATAAAGACTAACTTAATTTGGCCAGTCCCCATCAGAAACAGGTCTGAGGCCTGTCTGCACAGTGCACTGTGAGGCAAGAATATACAGCTGACAGATCTGTAGACATGATGTGATGAATAGAAAAAAAAACAAAAAACATTCCAACATCTTGTGAAATCCATGCCACAAAAAAATACCCTTTTTTTTTTTGCATGGATACAGAGGCCCCTCTGTATTTGCATGGTGTTCCTAATAATAGTCAGAGTTTTCCCAGTGACTGCCCCAGTGCCAAAGTGCCTGCAAACTAACATGGAGATTAACTGGGACACAGTTTAAGGATATCCTGTCTCTCCCACAAATACAAATATTGTAGTTCATGGCACAGCTGAGTTCATATGAACAAATAGGTCCAATCAAAAATCCAGTGTTCACAAGCTGATAGGCGGAATACAATTAATAAGCATTTCTAAAACTGAGATAAACTAATATATCTATTAAATTTATTCATTTTATGTGCTATTAAATAACAGTTTGGTACATCAAGTCATGTAAAAGTTTTGTGTATTCAGTGCTAAATCATCTCAAGGCACTTTATAGGCTGCACTCATACAAATTTGAGTCTGGCCATAAGTATATAGTGTTTGGACATGAGTAAATAATAATCATGCTGGATCCAACTTAAACGTCTGCTAAATTGTCAGCACTAAAATACTGCAAAACCTATATGACCACCAACAGCTGAACTGATGTGGTGCAAAAACCATTGTCAATTGTGTGATACACACAGCTGAATACTACTGTGAAGCTGCATTGTGTGCATCATGTGCAGGTTAAGCGTGTTGTGTGTTCGTATTTTAACAACAAGGGATACACTTGCCTGCTACTTGGCTGTGCATGAACGCACTATGGATATGAGTACAGTACTGACTCATCCAGTACAGAAAAGGTCTCAGTGGTGAGTTCCATTGCCGACTGGCCAGTGCACTCATATTATGAAAACATGGCTAGAAATACAGTTGGCACATGCACATGCACATGCACACACACACACACACACACACACACACACACAGTCAGTCAGTCAGTCAGTCAGTCAGTCAGTCAGTCAACAGTGATGCCTGAATAGAAGGCAGCTGCAAGTCTTGGCATCACAGAAATTACAGTTGCCATGGTGATAGTGACAGTGAACTTTTAAACATTTTAGTGATGGCAGTGAAAGAGGAATCAGGAGAGAAATGGCAGGGAGTGCAAAAACATTCACAAACAGAAAACAACGACACGACGACGTAGACTGAAAGTGAATGTCATGTGTGAGTGTATTGACATGAGCAGGACAAAGCAAAGGTTCTTCTTAATCCTGTACTCAGACACAGGCTTATATACTCTACTTACTAACGGCATCACATTGCACTGGGTTCATTTTTCAGTTTGTGGGAGCTCAGATCAGTGGCCATTCAGTGTCAGTGCTGTTAATCCTTTTGGGAGTTGCATTGAGATTAACATGCAAATCCTTTAAATTTGATAACTGGGCAGCTGTACACAACATTTTTATTAGGCTAGTTGACACAGCCTCATCAGTCCTACACTTTAACACTTGAATAACCATCACGACTGAGATGTAATCACAAAAAAGACTTTAGCATACTACTGCCCAATATCAGCATCCTCACCTGGTTATGATTATAGTAGGGTGACCATATTTTGATTTCCGAAAAAGAGGACGCTCAGCTCCAGCTCGAGATGCCTCATATATATATGCCTTGTCTGTATGGATACAAAATTCAGCTATACAACAAAATAATATCTCTCCATAACACAAATTCAGAGCAACACAGAATTCAGGCTTCTCAGAGGTTATTAATGGTACAACAATAAAACAAAAATAATATAAAATAAGCCCTCTGGAATGAAATAATGTTAGAAGCACTATTGTATTAGAAAATCAACCTAAGAAAAGTCCAGCCAGTATTGAAACTGTGCTGCTGCAGTTAAAACTCAGACTTTGTTTTGCACGATCTACCAAGTGAGCTACTGAGGCCCACACGTCAATAGTTTGTAATGAGAGGTGATGTTGCCCCAAAGTTTGCTCATAAACAACGAAATATAACAGTAAGCTGTGCAAAGCGCCATCAATTTAAATACATGCTTAACAGTCCTGTGAAAAACAGTGAGAACCGGACATATTCATGAATTCATGAGATCAGATTCTGGACAGGCCAGGCTGTGAAGCAGTCTTTGGTGCCCAGGAAAAGAAGGACCGCATTTCTCATCCACATTTGAAAGAACCTTCAAAATGGGACAGCCTTGTGCTGCTGCCGTGACATGATCAATCCTCAACCCAGTGCCTGAAAGGCGCACGCTAAACTCAGACTCAGCTAAGGTAACACGAAAAAGTACTGTAAATCTGATGATTTGGTGTGTGTTAGTGCATGTGTGTCTGCATTTGGGTGTAGGCTACAGAAACTTGAAAGTAGTCCCAGAAAGTGCTCATCAAGGTGAAAGGCTTCTCGCTCCAGCAGTCAAGTGCCGTCTACCTACTCTCACAATCAGCCATTGGCTTGATGGATGCTTCTCCTTTACCTTAGTGGATTCTATTTCTGCCTCTGGCCTTCACACTTTCCACAATGTCATTCATTCACCTTTCCACACAACCTGCACGGTGGACTGAAATCCACCAATGAGGGTAAAAATAGTTACAACAAGTGGAGCAGTGGCCAGAGCTGTGAGTTCTAATTTATAAATTCTATTATTCTGTGCACACATATACATGTTGGGGATTGATTGATTGTGTGTAGGGGGTACCTCTGCAGGGCCACGGCCATTCTTCTGATGCCTCCAGGCCATTTTGTTTTGTGTGTGTAAGAGAAATGGTAAAGAAATTGAAGTAAAAGTAATCACATGTGTTATGTTGTGCCCAATGAATTACTGAGTATCACATATGAAATGTCACAATATGCAATATAACACAAGATACTGCAGAAATATTTTTATGATACAACATAGAGTGTGTATAGTGCACACTACCTATACTATACTCAGCAAAGAAAATGTCTTGTCCACAGTGATGAAAACAGATGTTACCGCTGCACACACATCACATTTTGTGTGACCCTCCTCCACCTAGAGAGTCTCACTTCATGATGCTCTGGAGGGAGTTTATTATTGCCACTCCATAGCACCTGGAGCAAATGGAAGTAAGAGAACATGCTCTGTGTTTGCACCCAAATCCATCCCACTGAGATGAAATGTTTATCTCCTATAATACAATGAACAGCGTACACTGAAGAAAGTAATTAACCTGTGCGTCTGGCTCACATGGATCCATCATGGCTTCCACCTTCATCAACTGAACCATCAATGACTCATAATCACATTTTTGTACAGACTTTGGCAATGTTTGATAAATGAAGGGAAAACGCGGTGTTAGATTTGACTTTTTCCAGTAGACTTTAAATCCTCATACCTTCACGGGTCACACTTTTGATAATACTGACAATAAAAGCAGCCTCTCATTCACTCAAATGAGATTATTCTTCTGGAACTCAGCTCTAAAAACAATGTGAATACACATAGCAAACTATGTGTATTCACAGTCATTGAGACAGAGAAGAAATTATTGCAGTTGCACCAACTTTCCACTGTTGTGCAATCATTTTAAGTCACAAACTGTTTCGGCCGGGATCGTTCCCCTCTGACCGTCAGAGAGGGGAAGAATGCTGCTCACTGCTGATCGCCATAACCTCCAGTGTTGCCACGACTGCATCATTGTTTTACGGCATGTGTTCCTGTGTGATTCAGCAGTTGTGACAGTGGTTGATGAGCACTCTCCTTGAGGCTGGGAAAAGTGACACAGAGTTTCAATATTAATCACTCACTCACAGACTTAGACAGCAGAGTTGTGGGTCCTACAAGTGAGACTGTATTTCACTGGAAGGCACGACCTCTGTGTCACTTCAACTGTAAGACTAAAACTACCACGTCTTCAATAAAATATAGAGGAACACCACACAGTCAAAGTCTTCTTTCGTCATGGAGGAGAGGACACAGGTCGGTCACTGTTGTTTTTTTCCACCTATGATGCATTTTGTACTGCAGTAAATTGAGCTCGGACATTAAAAAGCATTATATAAACCTGCCTGTCCATGTTCAGGTTGCTTTAGTCATCTTTTCTTTTCAAAATGATGAATATTTTACAATTACTTTAACTATACATGTTTTTTCTCTACAGGGCATCTGTGTCCCAGAATGTCTCTGCTGCCAAACACGCGTCTATAGAGGTATCTCATAATGGGAATTAATATTTGTGTTTTCAATGGTGCACTTTTGTGTTCTACTCTCAGAGCATAAACAAAATACAAACCAGATGCTTTTGTTCTTCGAGCCGTTGGGAATGTGGATGATTGTCCTGTGTATGAGCCTTGTTCTTTAGAAGTTAATCTGGTCCAAAGGCAATCAAAAAAAAAATCATAATTATAAATGGCTGGTAGTCCCCATGGAATTGATTAAAAGGTTTTTCCCCAAAACCTCCTCAGGTTATTCTGGGTCAACTTGTTAGGAATTCACGCACAAGTTAGTGAAGTGATCATTACAGTCAGGTCAATCACCATTTAAACTTTGTATTTCTCTGTAACCATGGGCTTTCATTCAGAATTAGAATTCTGGACAGACATGTGTTTCATTAATATAATATGAAAGCATTTACTGTAAACATCCAGTTATGATAATATTAATTTTTTCTCTCATGTATGAAATCTGACTCGCAGTGCAATGACGCATATAGATTCCCATGTCTATTACAAAAGGAAATTTGAGCAAGACCACGACGTCATACTCTGACAACATGGAATTTTAACTTCCTCCCACAGGCTAACAGCAAATATTCAACTACAGATCGTCATCTGTAGCTTTTATTTTTCCCTGAGTCATAAACGTGCTTCTTCGTTTTCTGTTTCTCTGGCTCAGATTCAGCTTCCATGTCTCAGTAATTTTCTCTTTTTATGTTAACATTCTCCAACTCAACATATCTCTTGATCTATCTGTGTTTTTTTCCTCCCTTACAGTCTTTGCTCTTCAGGCTTCCCTCCTCTTGGGGACAGTGATGTCTTGATGTCTTTCACTCAGTGCTCACGTAACAGCTCAACAAAGGAGCTGTCTAGCTTTGCAGAGGCAATGCACGATTCTTGACCATCTCCCGTGTCTGAGCGCCCACTTCTCAGGCTCTTTCGACAGAACGACAGTGTGCTCTTTCATCAGTGACAATTTTTTTTGTGATTTCAGTGACAAAAAAGATTTCAGATCATGTTTTTCTGTGAAAACTCTCTGATCTGTGCAATCGCTTCACTGCAGGAACTTCAGGATGGTTGTGACCAAAGTTATGTAATTTCTAACACACCAAACAGTGAGAACATGTTCACTGAGGTAAATTCTTCAATAATAACAATAATGATGATAATAATAACAGAACAAAAATGAACAAACTGTCCTGACTGAACCTGTTCTGCAGCAGTAAAACTGCCATGGCTGTGCCTCACTGCAAGCCAGAAAAAGCTAAGATGACTCGATAAAGCCTGAGCTATCCACTACAAAATGCATGACATAACTTGTAAAATGGCTCACAAACACAACCACTAGAGAATCAGGCTTCTCCCCATAAATGCTGAGCGAGCACTTGAATATGCAGCAGTGTTCAAGCAGCTAATGAATAGTCATGACCTATTTGCCAAAACCAACTTTAACTAATTAAACAAATACATATCAATACAAGCAAAACCTGGAAATAATTATCATAATCTGTTACTGTCACTGCTTGGTCTGTCTTATGATCCACATCATCATGTTACATCACATAACATAGCCTAAACACATCAAATGATAAACACTACTGCAAAGGTGGTTACGTTATCAGGTCCGTTCCATCATTTGTGTCTTTTTACATGTGGCTGAATCAGCATTTTATTTGCATTGAACCTTTACTGTGTTTTGGAAATCCCTATAAACTTGCTGCCATCAGCTCGTGTTCAACCTTTGTAATGGGTGCGCTTCTTGACTGAAGCTAAATACACGTGATAAACACGTATCACGTGTATTTGGAATACACATTCTTGACTAAATACAGGTGATGCACATTCATGCAACCAACAGAAAGAAACCCAACTAAGAATCTCATCAGATTCCATACACTAATACCATCAGGCCAAATTTCTGCTAATATTATCTAATCTAGCTAGCAGACTGTTGACTGAGACAGTAACAGCTAAATCAGGGGATTTACAGGCCTTAGTGGACATCTGCATGCTTCTGAGTGCCTCTTGTTCAAATAGCATTTGCTTTTGTCCAAAGAGGCATAAATAACATAAAGGTGTGAAGTCATGATTTCATGTGATTTTTCTTATCATCCCCAAACCCATGCAGACGTCACAGTTAACCAGTGCACACTGCAGGGTCTGGCTATCAAACTGTGGGCTCTAGAAAACTTAACTTAATAGAAAACTGCAATAATCAACTCGTATCACATGGATATTTGAAATGTAAATGGGAGTACTTGTGGAATGAATTAACGCTCAGCTTCCAACCTGGTTTTATGCAGCACAACTTTACTGATTTGGTTCAGTTCCTCCATCAGTCCTGTCTCTGGACACAGTAGTTTTAAGTGGAGAGGTTCTCAGATAGTTGCTGTAGTCCAAGTTAAGAGGCAGTGGCTGCTGGTCTTTCAAAGAGGGGAAGCTCTTTTTCAGCCTACATCATAAAATTTGTCCATTTATTTATAGTCCCCTCAAACCCTCAGTTTGTCTCTCGACCTAACTTGCAAAATCCTCAGTGGGACTGAACATGAAAATCCTCCGGTGCTGGTGTATGTTTCAAAATAACTGTCAATCAAAAAGGGATTCAGCCTTTAGACTGATCCTCCAATCATCATGCAGAAACCCAGCATCCAGGCCCCACCCACTGCTCCTTTCACTCCCAGAGATACTGAGCATCCGTGGGGATTGCCAATGGCTGATTGTGAGAGTAGGTAGACGGCACTTGACTGCTGGAGCGAGAAGCCTTTCACCTTGATGAGCACTTTCTGGGACTACTTTCAAGTTTCTATAGCCTATGCCCAAGTTGCAGCATTTATCCAGTGCCGTTTAGTTTCACTGCAGCGAAAAAAAACTATTCTCTACCGCCCCATTGATGTCCATGGACGCTGAGCTTCAACAGGTTTAATGCACTGAGACACTACAGGAATGAATGGGAACAAAATTAGTCAATGAAATGTAAACACAACAGTTCATATTTGACCACTTATTTTTAGTGACAATTTAGAGGAAGCAGAGTTTCCTTTGCAGTCTTAGAGCAATCAACTCTAGTTAACAGTCAAGTGACTACTTTGAATTCAATTTGTCAGAAACCCAAGTATGGACCACTACATGTTCACATGTTTACAACTGTTTGCTAACATGTTCACCATACTGAATCATAAGGTGGTAACAGTTTGATCTTATGTTTACATCCTTCCTGTTTTGTTACTCCCAGGTGGCTGACAAAAATAGATTCAAGTTCATTGGATGAAGATCCGACAGAATCTAACAAACATGTCTGTTTAACCAAAGTACCTTGGCTGCCAGTCTGAGTCCAAAATACATTTCACTTCTTCTACCATGTTGATTCAGTCCTCACCATATGTGAGGAGAGACATCCTCTGGAGGCCTGATCAGATCTTTTTTTGGTACTCCAAACTGTTTGGCTGTGATATCTAAATGGATTCGGCAGTGAGGATGCAGGATAAGGAAGGGAGCCATCTCTCTGCATTATAAGATCATGATCATAATTGCTCAGCAGTTACACAAATCCTCAGTGTGTGACCAGCCATCTGGTCAAAAGTTAGCTCCCTTTTTTTGGCTCAAAACTTTATTGGACACATGCATCAGTCCTAGGACCAAAAATGTGGTCTTGTCAGTCTGCACTCAGTTATCTTGCTGTCACAGCTCCTTATTAATCTATTTTGACAAAAGTAGCATTCACCCTAATGGACAGTATGCTACACATTCAAAATAATAATAATAAAAAACATGATTCACTTTTCAAGCCTTTATCTCCTTAGTTCCTAATCCAAGGTTTAGGAACTACATGATATGCAAATATACTTGTGTGTGTGTGTGTGTGTGTTTTCTGACCTTGCTCGTTGATTCAGATTTGAAGGGCACTCTTTAGAGG
>OMNW01034501.1:9405-50073 GCA_900303245.1 Selene dorsalis | reverse complement strand
AGTATGCTACACATTCAAAATAATAATAATAAAAAACATGATTCACTTTTCAAGCCTTTATCTCCTTAGTTCCTAATCCAAGGTTTAGGAACTACATGATATGCAAATATACTTGTGTGTGTGTGTGTGTGTGTGTGTGCTCTCTTGGTAGAGAAAACAGGTCATAGGTCATACCTGTTAATCTTTCTCTCAGCCCTTCCCTGTCCATACCGTAAATCTATTCATCAAGCACACTACAACTGAAATAGAAGTATGGGCTAAATAACGTTTGAGTTACTGACTTTAATTCAACTTTAACCTTCAGAGGTTGCACTTGAGTTTTTATAGCTGCATTTGAATCTGACTTGAGGGCAAGTTAGCAGAGACACGGCCACTCAGAGGCAGTGCAGTTGACGAGCAGACAGTGTGACAAGCAGAGAGAGCAACCAGCATGAAAGCAATCGCCAAGGCACTCAGTCGCTGAGCGCACGTGATCCCAGCTCATATCTCTGCACCACACAAACGCAGACAACACGGACAAACAACCTGAGAAACCCTGATATGTTATTTCCCCCTTAATCCTCTATCAAGCAGGAATTTTGTGACTTATCACATGGTCACTCTGCAGCTTCCTGTCAGAGTTCCTACAAAGGATACTTGATACTCTGTGTTACAGCTCTCTTACTCTTCTCTCTTTCTCTGTAACACATAAGACTGAATAACATACGACTAAGTAGCAGCAGCCAACCTCAGCCAGCATTACCCAAGCACCATCTCCACCAACGTAAATGTTAGATGACAACAACAAATTTGACAAAGGTGTTAAATTATTCAACATTGTGCTCTGCAACTGTTCCGAGGCCTTTGTTTGGAGATAAGAAATGTACTTTACTCAGGATATGAACATGCAGTGTTTGTGTTTTTGTCTTACATAATCATGGCCTTGTTCACATAGATTGCATACATGACTGTACTTTTTGTGGTAGGTTGTGTATATGTCATACATTTTACATACAATATCATGCCATTTACAAAATATAAAGCTTTTATATTTTGCTTTTGGATTCCACTTGGGCTCTGACTGTAACTGAAACAACTAAGGGTTCAATGGAAACATTTTTATTGTGCAAATGAGTGTGTATGATGATACTATTTAGTATTTTGACAATGCACTATAGCCTTTTTTTTTTTAAACCCAAACCACAATCAAACTTTAACTGGTCTTTGAACATAACCAAGCTGTGACCATTCCACAACCTTAATCACATGTTTGTTCTTGTTGCCATAACGACAAAGATCCACTCCAGATACAACCTATGGGTTGTGTGGATACGTGATCTATAAGTTGGATTTGAAAATACCATTCATTGCCTTCTCAGTACTGTATTGACTGGTGGCACAGCTTGATGTTAAAACGATTCATAATCATCAAGTTTTAAAAAGTTTTAGGACATGTAATGTCATTATGACCGGTGTGAATATGTAGTATATAACTGCATTACCTGGAACACCACGGTGGAAAAAAACAACAATGGACCAAAAATAACCCCTTTGGGGGGGCACAAACTTACTTTTAGCAAAATAAACTTACTCTTACAACATAGAATTCTGCAAATCAAATCTGGTTTGAAACCGGACAAGGTAGGCTACCTGTCTATTATAAAACCTGTCACAAAGTTATTTAAAACAAACCAGGCCTGGACTTTATAATGACACCAAGGCACCTGTGCCATTTTCTAACCTTCCAGAAATTAAAAGAAAGTTGATGAAGACAGCCTCAATGCTCCAGATACAGTACAGTGGTTTATGGGATGTGGTTGGGCTGGTTTTTCAGGGAAGATTCAGTCTAGAAAAACAGACTCTGAAACATTGAGCTCCATCTGAGAGACAGCATTCAGGTCCTGTTCTCATATTACTTCCTTTACATCACTGCCCATTTGACTGGTTGTGACTTCCCAGCCGTCAGAAAGTGATGGATCCTAGTCTGGGAGTTTCACGTCTTGGATCCAGCTGCAGACTGATTTATGAGTGGGACTATAGCCAAACCGTGTTTATATGTCATCTTAAGTACAACATGAGAAGAGCATAATTGGAATTTGTTGCCTGCCATGTCAAGCACAGCACCCACTGACAAAGAATGAAGTGGTCATAACCCATTTTTGATGCGTGGAGGACAAGAATGACACCAACACTCATTCTTGGTTTTGGTTTCCAAGCCAAACCAATGTTGGTACTAATTTCCATTTATCCATTGAGCATTAAGCAGAATCTTAACAATGTTGATGAAAACTATCTAAGGTCAGGTCAGGTATAGGTGCATTTGAGTCCTTTAGTGATTGATGGTTGAGGAGTGGCAAAGGTTTTGACCAATGCCCTTGACATTATGTAAAATGTCTTTTTTAATTCCAAATGAATTGTAAATATAATGCACAATCCTCATAACTACTTCAATCTTATTCTAATAGTTGGTTTGATTAATGACAGAAACCAGTCAAATCTAACATGGTGTTGTATAAATGCTACTGCAGGTGGAAATCCTTTATTGTCGGCAATCTGACAGTTCGGCACTGCTTTGCCAGCGGTCAGACACAATCCTATTTTATGGTGACTCAAATCTGATTTGAGACTGTGAGACAGACAATGCTGTGGCTTACAAAGAACGTAAACAGAGAGAGAGAGGGAAGCTTCAAATTGGGCCCGAAGTCTCCTGGAGAATAATTAATGTGACATTTCCTTGACATTTAGTTGGAGGTATAGCAGAGGAGCCCGAAGAAGGGAAGGAAGGAAGCTGAGATATGAGCCAGTGAGGGGATAGAGAGACAGGAAGAACGACAGGGCAGAAAGAACACAGGCAGCAACAATGACTTCCTCCCTGAGCATCTTGACAAATATTGCAGCTTCAACTCACTTTGTTGTGCTGCTTTGTAAATGCAGGAACAAAGAGAGGGAGAGAAAGGGAGTAACACAAACACACCTACTAATGATCAGTACCCTCTCCTTAAATGATGATGAAATTGTACTTTTGTTGCTTGGTAACCATTTGTTTAGTGCCTCTCTCCACCATTCACCATCTGTTTATGGGCTGTTACACATACATTTCCATCTCTGACCCAGGACGGGAGAGCGCAGCTGATTAGCTCACATGAGGACACTCTGTGGTCAGAGATGGACCACTCGACAAGCCCACGGTTTGTTCCAGTCTATTAAAAAATGACTAAGACAATACACCCTCCCGCCATGAATGCTTTTAGTAGTTTGGTCTGTGGTTTCACATTGCCCTTTTAAGCTAATTAGGAGCTGATAAACTCTGCTGCTAACTTTGTTGAGGTTGCTCTTTTTCCCGGCTCACTATCTTTTGCCATGGACTCCATACTGATGCTTTAGGAAGATACGATGGACGCTGTCGTTGATGGTAATCATTGCGCACACTTATCGATGAGTGGCTATTGAGAGCTATAGATTTACAGGGAACAATATGCATAAGCACTCTGCTCTGTCATTATTCAAAGTGAGGGGCCCCCATCTTGTTTAAGCACTTTGAAACTGTTCTTCAGTGATATTTTGATAAATTGCCAATATCAGGGTGCAATAATGGATACAGCAACGTACGGTCGACTCAGAGCGGTCATCTCCTTTTTGTAGGCTACAGCACTTTCATTGCTCTAACACAATAAACATTGATTTTACATCTCTTTGATTCCTATGAAGAAGACATTTCACTGACAGACTCGCAGCACTCAGTCTGTTTGTGGAGCAGTGCTGACAGTTCTCACAAATCTCCACCATAACAGCATCAGCCAGCACAAACAGCTAATAGTTTCATTTCCATTTCCCAGCCCCCTGATTGCTGCGAGCCAAAAAAGAAGGCACGGTGCTGCTTTTTTAAAAGGAAGCGTCGGAAAAAGACAGCTTCCTTTTTGATCCCTCCGATCCACACCAAGACGAGCATGATCAAAGGCCGCTCGTGTTTAACACCGCGGTGGTCTCCCAGGTTGCAGTTGCAGGTGTGGCTCTCTGAAAGGCCTGCTGAGGCTAAGACCGACTAAAGGTGAGCACCGCTGATAGAAGTCGGCAAATGTGGACCTCAGATAAGGAAATAATGTGCAGCAGAGTGAGGACCTCAACATCTAATTATGACCAGGGGCATTCCACACTCGGCTGTTAGAGACAAAAGCTCGTTCAGCCAAACAGTGCATAACATTTACACACAACCACACCTTCTGTTTACTGAATCCTTAGCTAATGGCTGTTCTCTTCCTCTACTTGTTCATTGCCTTATGTACAGCAATGACACATGTCACAGCCTTCCTCTATTGATCAAAACCCTCTCAAGCGCTGATTTATTCAACTGATTCAAACAGTCCTAAATAAGTTCTGACTTTTGTCCATATGCACTAAAATGTAATTTGATGTCTCAGGCTCCTGCAGAATATAAAATTCAATTGGCGTCGGGTGATGCAGGACGGGGTTGTCACAACATATCAACTGACAGAATTCAGGGTATATTTAACAGAAATCACTTCTAGAATCCAACATGTATTTCATGTTGCAGCCAAGATGATGCAGTGTTGCAGTGATACAATGGTGCGTGAGGAATCTAAGAACATGGAAGCTAATGGTAATGATCTGATCTGATAGAAGACTGATAATAATGCAGCAACAGTGAACCCTGTGTTATGTTTTTGAGATGGGGGGATTGCGATGTATGCACAAAGCTGTTTTCATTTTCACTCTGCCACTCTTAGGCTAGCTGCTCAGACGTTTTCTGGTTCTTGAGCAACAACAAGAGCAGACAGGAGCTCATACATACCTCACTGTTAAATCACGTTTGTTTCATTTCAGTCTCTTACATAGTTTTTCAAACCCCGGAACAATCAAAACATAAACAGCAAAAGAAAAACACAAGCTGTGTCTCGTGTGACACTTTTTGTGTGGTGGTAGAAGTGTGACTAATTATCACTGGTACAAAATGTGTTTTCTACATTAAGTTGCACATGCTAAACCAAACAATTGTACGCAGGCATCTTTCCATAAGTCTTATTAATAAAGATCAAATAATCTGATAACTACAATTATATAATTTGAAGAACTAGATCTTTGAGCTAAATGCTAACGTCAGAATGCTAACATGCTCAGTGTACGTTGCACTTCCTCACACTCACTGTCAAAGTGCGTACATGTTAATGAGTAAGTTTAATGTTTACCACACACACCATCTTAGCTCAGTGTCTTAGCATAGCATCGTTTGGTAGTAAGCACAAAATATGTAAGTAAGCAGCCTACAGCTGAGGCTGATGGGAAGTCATTAAGTTTGCAGGGCCTGAGGGTGGCACTGCTAGGATATCATTCTCATTACAGTTTAGGGGATTATTAAGGTCTGTACCGATTTGTGTGCAGGCTGTTTGGTTGCTGCACCAACCAAACACACACTAATCTCTCTCACCTAACTTCCAATGACAATTACCTTTGCCGCAACAGACGAGCTGGGCTTTTCCAAGAGGTCCCAAAGTTTCTTGCGTTTCTCGGCACAGCACGTGTTGTCAAATTCTTCTCCCTCTCTGTCTTTTAAATTGTCCGCTTCTCTTTTGAGCTCCTCGTTCATTTGCTCCTTTTTCTGGTGGTACCTCGCCTGGCAACACGACTCCAGATAGATCTCGTCGATGCCCCAGTAGTCAAGTTCTTGACTGAATGACAGGGCGCACATTTCTTCCATCATGTGCAGCTTGCCCGTGCGGTAGAAGTTCAGAATTGAGGTGAACGCCCCTGGATGTCGGTCAAAAAAGTACTCGTTTTCCTCAAGGTTGTAGTCATCACACACTTCCATCAGAGTTTCGTGGGTGTTGCAATCTCTTAACTTTCCCAAACGTGTTCGTGGTAGCCTATCTAACGTTCGCCAGAGGACTTCATGCGGGAGGCCCCCAACATTCAGCCTGACTCTGCGGAAACATGACTTGCTGCGAATGATGTCCACTGGTTCAGGTGGCAGTGAGGATGTTGAGCGGGAGCCAGCTTTATTTAACTCTGCCAAGGATTTCTCCATGATGACTTGTGTTGAAGGAGCAGGCAAACATCCAGGGCTATGGGCTACAGGTGGTCCTGTTTTCTGTCATTACTGTACCTAAAAGAATCAAAAACAAACAAAGAAATGACATAATGAGTAATCTATGATGAGGCCAAACTCTCTGGGGTCGTGCAGCAGTCAACAGATTCTGAACTGATGTGGTGATAATACTAGAGCTCATGACCCCACAAAAGATACATGTGCTGAGTCACAAAATGATCTAAGCCAGAAACAATCTCTGTTTTCCGCCTGTTTTTATTTTTCATTTTTCATTTTTATCCATCTGTCAAAACTAACCCCAAAAGCCCAGATCACTCAGGAACTGCATGTAGTGTGAACAATCACTGCTACAACCCCAAAAAGATTGAAATCAACAGGTATTTTCTGATCCTGGTCCTTCCTGATTTCTCATGTTATTGACTGACATGTCAATAACATGACAGAATAAGATAAGATGACAGAATTTTAAATAAAAGATCCCGATGACCATAAATGAAAATCAGTGGTTAAAATGACACCACCGCAGTACAAGCTTCACAGCAACGCTGAAATACTGTAAAAGCATAGGCTACTCTCATTCATTATTCAAAGGACTCTGAATGAGGTGCAGATAAACTGTATCAAGATAGGATGTTGCACTATTCATTACAGTTATCACATCTTTTTTTATTGTATTATCCTGTGTTTTTATTCTTCCCTGTATCAACAGTGCACCTGCAGGTTGGGGCTCTTGGAATGACTCACTCATGTTAGGAGTCGGCAAGGGAAATGTTGCTCCGTCTTAGGCTGAATCAGGTACTGGGAGAAATCATTTCCCATGACTTTTCCCAAAAATACATTAAAACCTACTCAGATTCAAACTCAGCAGGTCCAGAGGACAAGAGATGAAAATACCATGCAGAGCTAAATGCCAATGACAGTTAGGGCAAGGGCAGATACATTTAGTTATTATCTCTGTTGTTATCTCATCTCTTCTGAATTCCCTTTAAATCATGTGCTGAACCAACAATAAATACTCTCAGATGGAGGTTTGCTGAGATGACTCACAGCTGATAGTGGGCTGCAGAATCAGAATCTTATAGGGTATTTCTATTTCTGGGGTTAACAAGAAAAAATATTTGGGAACAGTGACTAACACTATAGATTTCTGCCCAACAGTTCCACTGCAAGATTCTTAAATGGGAAAGATTGGTTGTTTTTTCTATTTCTTATTTTTTACTGTTGCTCAGACAACAAACAGAGGAAAATAATGGCTATTTTGCACATTTTTTTTTCTTTGACACATTTTGTACATTAAGCAACAAACGCACTGAGACCTGTTACTAATGAAAATAATCACTGGCTGCAGCCTCAGCTCTCCCATGATGGAATTATAAGATTTTACCTCAGGTAGCTACTAGTTGACACAGAAAAATTTAAGCAGTTTCATAAATCCACTTTGTAACAAATATTAACTTAAGAGCATAAAAGTAAATTCTGAGTCCCTCGATGCAACAAGATGGAGGGCCCATTGTAGTTTCTGCTGTACTTTGATGCAAATTTCTAACATATCTGTAATTAATCAAATGATGCAGATAGAAAATATGGAGTATTTTTGGAGGGGCTTTTGAAGCACCAGGGGTCCCTGAGCAGTTGACTCGTTTTGAATCCAGCCTTGGTTGCTTGTGATGGTATTAAAATTATTAGCATTAAAAATAGTCTTTGACACAAATTCACATATCACTGTTTGCACAAGAAAGTGCCCTGATGTCATGATGTTTATATGTTTCTGGGTGGGTGTGTGTGTGTATATAGTCTCCCCAGCCTTTTGGGTGCTCTTTGCTCATTTGATGGCCGTGCAGTTCTGTGGGTGGGGATGCAGGACACCACAGTGATGACTGTGGTACAAAGTGAAGCGCTGTCCAGTCTACTGGTGCTGAAACACCAGGAAGCGCTGTTCACTCCCTGAATCACTGCGAGCTCCCATGGGGAGGCTGCGAGGAGAGAATTTTACAGCCTACATCTCCCCCTACCCCCCCACGACCGAGAATCTAAACATTTTGTAAAGGATTGAAGACCGCAGACGTGGCAGAAGCTGCACATCTCACAGGCTTTTTTTAAATTATTTTTGTTCAGTGTGTGATGAGAGCGCAGAAACCCAGCAACACCTCCGGCCTGCAGATGTGATCGTTAATCACTGTCACACAAAGTTTCTAATACTTCACAAACACAATTAGACCCATAAGCACGTTTCTCATATCACAACAACCTAAAGGAAACAGAAACATTAACAGACAGTGTATAGACCTGATGCTGTTATGTCGGGCTGTGGATGTGCAGAAACAGGCGCTAAAAAGGAAATTGTGGGGGGATAAAAAATGAGCATGAAACGAAGCAGAAAAACAAACCTTCCCTCCCGTGCAGCCTGCACACTGCAGCCTACTCCTCTGCGCAGCTAAACTGAGAATCGTAATAAGCCCGGTCAGATGTTTGATCATGTAAAACAGCAACACTGTGAATGCAAATCCTCCATCGTGAACCGTTCCTCACGCTGCTCACAGGCTCCATATTGGTGCAGGTTTAACGCAGCAGAGTAGTCCTACATGTCATTGATCATCTATTACAATTCGCAGGTTACATATGATTCAAAGTCCATAAATGCAAACAAGCTTTTGAGAAAAAAAAAATAAAAATGCCGTAGTGAGTGGTGATGCACTGAATCAAACCGGCACATACCGCTCTGTAGACAATCAATCCGCTGGCACACACACAGATGAAGCAGGAGCATTAAAAAGGGAAAAAAGAAGGAGGAGGCGCCGTTATTGGTTCACAATTGCCAGGATTTTAAGCCAATCCATTTCCCCCTCCTCTGCCTCCGACATGGCAGAGGGATCCCCAGCACGACCTACTGCCTACCCGCCGCTCTGCCGCTCCGCATTATCGCCCCGTTGTTTCGCCCCGAAGATCAACAAGTATGACGGGAGGCACAACTACCTGTGTTCCCGGTCAGCTGTGTGAGGAGGCGCCGCATCTCTCCGAAGGTGGATCCATGGCAGCTCAGCGCTCTTCCACATCTCATTAACTCTTTCAGCGCCAAGCAGCCTATCGACAGCCTGGCTGGATCATTAAAAAAAAATAGAGACTGTATGAGCACGAGCGAAGGAGGGGGCTGTGTTTCTGTGTTTAGGTGTTAAAGTATAGGGTGCAGTGTTAGATTAAAGCAACATGTAATGATGCACATGAAAACAGCTGCTTGTGCGTGTGTGTGTGTTGGCGCAGAGCCAACAACATTAACGACTATCAATGAGAGCAGCCTTATACAGTAGACTAAAGGGTTGCTCTGTAGCTTAGATAAGTGGAGGAAATGTTTAAGAATATCTTTTTCTTTAGAAGAGTACATGAAAGCAAAATACTCCAATACAAGAACAGGCCTTGAATTCACTGTACACATTCAGTTTAGCTGATAACAGCGTACTTTTAGGATCATTATGAGGAAAACGGTCTTTTTCAGTGACTATAGTATGTCTGTATATTACATGATGGATGTACTAATGGGGAATCTTTTAACTATCCTTTGTACAGCTGTGTAACCAGTGGTCATGGCCCCTTTCACAGAAGTCTGGGCATCTGTGAGACAACTAGTGAACTAGTGTAGGAAATTGTCAATAATAAATTGACTCTTCTTCCATTTTCCTGTCTCCTCTACTTAAGATAGACTTGGCAGGAGTATATACCTCTACACTGCAGTTACTAATGTCATTTTGTATTCCACATTTTCTCAGGCCAATAAATATTAAGCTGTGTAGCCCAAAGGCTCTGAGGTCATTTATAGCTCATCAAGAATGGGAAATGTAAAGTTGAACTAGTTTTTCTTTTCTTTTTTTATTAAATATATAATATTATTTACACAACACAACGCAGTTAAATATCATATAAAACAATAAATAAATACATCTGTGATACATCTACAGTACATTTGACAAAAAAGTGTTATCAATCAGCAATTTGTAATCAAATTGTGGAGTCATTTTTGACGCGGGGTCCTCTTCAGTCGGTATCGAACCTGCAGATCTCCATCCGGCTGGAGTATCCCAAAGCCATAGCGGCTGGGATCAACCGGTGGCAGTTTGGCCTGTGGGTCACACATCTCTATGTCGAGATGGGTCAAGAGCAGGAACACAAATCTAGGGACACAAAGAGTAAAACAGTTTAGAAGAGGTGTGTGTGTATGTGTGTATGTGTGTGTGTGTGTGTGAGAGAGAGAGTGTGTGTGTGAGAGACTCATGTTCGTATTACTGAGCATGTTAAGGTTTCATATCAGATCCAGTTAAATCCATAAATTGTTATGTGACAGATAATCACATCCAGTAAAAAAAATGTATCAGATAAAAAGAGCACCATGTCTAAAAATAACAACAGTATTAAATAACTGCCTCCCTCCTTTTTGTGTGTTGTGGAGCACAAGGGTTGACCTTTAACCTCTGTAACTGGATATGATGTCTGACAAATATGTTCTCCCAGCTGACAGTCCTCTATTACCCTTTGCCTCTTTCATACAGATCACCACAGAGCATAGGCCATTACTATATTACAGCTTGTTGCTAATGATGATAGAGGACATGAAAGCAAAGACTAAAATGATAATGGGGGAATATTATGTGGAGATGGATTTGGCTGGTCTGGTTTGGTAATTGGGATGAAATTGCAGGAAATACTTTGATCATGAATGCATCATTTTTAAAACTTAATGTACATCATGGAGAAGGATTTTTTTCTTCTTTTTTATATGCACTTACTGTTTAACGGCTTTGACAGCAAACTCTTTCCCGACGCACATGTTTCTCCCTGCGCCCCAGGGCATGGTGTAGTACTTCAGCCTTTTTTCCTTCTTGTAGAATTTATCCTTCACTGTGGTATCCTCATTTAGGAAACGATTATATTTGAAGATCTGTGGAGAAGAGGCGAGAGAAAAATCAGGAAAACATCTAAAAGAAATCAACTTTTGGAATCGATCTTTCTTTCTTTGTTTCTCTTTCTGTTTAATTGGTAGGTATGCATGATGTATTCTGTCAGTACTGCATTAAGTTGTATTGTGCTGGTCATGGTGTACACTTCAGGCAAGTACCTGAGGGTCTTGGTGTATCTCTGGGTCCATCTGAGGGCTGAGGAAGGGGAACAGACACACTCTGTCCCCCTTTCTGAGATGGTAGTTCTGTCCATCGGCCATGTGCAGGACCTTGTCCTGCACCACCTCCCTGTTGATCATCACCGCGGCAGTGAGCCGTAGGGTCTCGCTCAGGACGCTATCTACAGAACGGAAAGGACAGCAGAGAGGATGATGTCACAAGTGTCAGTGCGAGTTAAATCAACGGTTTCCTCAGGCATAATTTGGGAATGTACAAACATTTGCTCATGATATGAGGAAGGCAATCATTATTTCATTGAATCAAAGGTCAAACTCTTATTGTCCCTGTCACTGTTTGGGCACCCCTGTGCTCATCTCATTATTTTGCACAAGTCAAATGAGCCTTTGTTTTCCATTTCGTTGAAGTGGCAGAACCTGGAGGTGGAGGAGCTCGGGTGACTAGTTGAAAAGACAGCTACCAGATGTTACATACCCAACACAGGTGTGCTGTGCGCTTCCAGCATGCTGATGGGGGGATGCTGAAGGGAGGTGTCCTGGTGAGTAAGGCATCTGATCTCTGATTTAACGGCCTCCATGGCCTCAGGGTGAGTGAGCAGGAAGCCGAGCAGCCAAAAGGTGGCAGGTCCGGCGTTGCACTGGAAAGAAAAAAAACACCCATCTAAGCACACACTTGCATATATGTTTTGTTTAGATCACAGCCAACAGTTCCTCTCAGTTCTCTGTAATCCTGCAGTCTGAACATGACTGATAAAAGCAGAAGACGGCGAATCAATCCATGCTTTGTAGACACTGCTGTCGGCCTCTTCGGGAGAGACACCTGAGCCTGTCAGGCGGTAATTGCTGTGGGTTAAGGGAGTTGTTCTTCTTACCTCTGCACATCTTAGGTTAGCTCTCCATTGACAGCCGGGCCAAGTAGCCAAAAGCGATTAGAGGTGCATCACATTGTCTTTCTGCTCTCTTCAGATGTTAAGATCACATCTGATGCCTCAGGTAATGTTAGTCTGGGTACGCTATCAGCTGCAGTGTGGGGACTATTACAGCATAACTTGACATTAGCTTGGGGAGATAATGAGAAGGCTGATAGCACTTGAATGTCACAAGGCCAGTAACTAGTAAACAGGTGCATCCTTTGTTAGCTGGCTGTTTCCCTGTGATTCCAGTCTTCATGCTGAGCCATGCTGAGCTTTAAGCATATCAATCTGGAAGGGGGTGTTAATCTTCTTATCTATCATTCTGCAACTTTTTAATTAGCATCCAAAATGTCAAACTATTTCTTCTCGTTATTAGTTGATTTACTGGCAGCTGTTTATTATACTGAATGCAAGACTTCCTAAACACTAACGTGGCAGTGAGTGACCTAGGTTATTTTCTATAAAGTTCATTTCCTCATATGATCAGTGATGCTTTTTATATGCAAATAAGTGTGTGGAGGTGGAGAGAATGTACCAACACTACAACACACTGAGTCACCTTTTCTCCTACAGGAAAACTGTCTAATAAATCAATATCAGTCTACATATGGCTCAGTCAACAGCAATGATTGTTTGCATAGAGAAAGATGACAAAAGCTGCGAGCTGGTGCAGGGTTCCTGATGAGGCTGTAGGTGGCTTTAAAGAAATCCTTGAATTGTACTTTACTCTGCAATACCTCAGTGCAGCTGTAACACACATATAAGCCATAATCACTGTGGTACCTCTCACTAGTCTTACGTCTAATCCCTCTATTCTCTGCAGTGGTGCTCCAGTTTCCGTCCCAGGCTGAGACCGTGTGCTCCCAGCAGACATGATAACGCACAAACAAACACGCTGGAGGACCAGCGGCCTTTCACAAACCAGCAGAGCAGCAGAGAAAGCCTACAGAAGGGCCAGGCCGGGGCTTTTTCCTGAATAAATACTGCACATTTCTGGGTGAACAGAGGAGCTGGTTAACTGAGGGGTAAATGTGCTACGCCTAAAATGCAGCATAGAATGAACAGCAGACATGATGATAAAAAAACAAAACAAACAAAAAAACAGCTTGCTATCTCCCCCACCTGGCAGCACCGAGCAATGACATCATGTCGCTCGGTACTTATCTGGACCGTGGTCACACCTGTGTCAATATTAGTAACACCAGCAATTTTGTCCACTGTAGCCACTTGAAATTAAATGAAGGAAGATTATCTGAACAGGAGGTGGGTGAGATTAGAGTTAGTGATCAACCCAAAATGAAGTCTTAGAGAAAAGTATTGACTTTTAAGAATAATGAGGATAAGAATAAAAATTACTTTATTAATACCCAAAGGGAAATTACTTTGTCTGGCAGATCATCTAACATTTGCAGAAGAATTAAAGAGCCTAATGGCTGTGGGCAAAAAAGGAATATATATTCAATATATTGTGCAGAGCTAAATTTAATCCATTCATCCAGGTTAAATAATATCTTCAGGGGAGGTGTGTCTAACTGAGACGAACGTTTTTGGGGTTGAGTACCCAAAACTGTGACGCAGGGAAAAGAGGAAGTAAGTTCAGCTGACTAACACAGCAAACATGGACTAAGGTGTCATGGAAACTGATGCATATGATCCCGTCTAGCAACACTCCGCTCCGTGCTGCAGGTTGAGGCAGGTAACTCACTTATCCATTGTTGTCAGGCTGAGCACCATGGAGTGGAATTCAGGCATGCAGTCTGGGTGTGGAGTGAGTGTGTGTGTGCGCGTGTGTGTGTCTTATTTGGAACCATTCAGTGCATTTCTGGTTTGTGGGATCATATGTATCAGACAATAAACCGGATCTCACCTGTGTGGTCCACAGCTGCAACAGTAACGCTCTTTTCTGCATTTCTGAATCCACCCCTTCATCCTGCAGGAAGTGATGGTAGCTGTGCTGCCAGGAGCTCGATTCTGCCTCTCCGCTCGGCCGGCTCGGGGACAGCAGCTCCAACAGTTGCTGTCGCGATGAGTTGGCTGTATCGCTCTCCTCTCCTATTTGAAACCCAGCATAACTTCATAAATACCTCACTGTGTCACAAGGACATAAGGAAACACATGCGAGTGCGTGACACAGTTTCACTTTACTACTATTGTGCAACTCACCTCGCTTGAGTGAACAGCGAGCTAGTTTGGTGAGGAGGCTGTCAAACTTGCGGAACTCTTTGTAGACTGTGGCAACATTGTCTCTCCTCTCAAACAGTGTCAGATATCCAGCCCTGAGGAAGAGAAACATAATAGGGTTAGGAAAATATTTGTAATGATATGAATACTGATGTCATGTACTTTAGTGTATCTTGCTGTGTGTTACCTGAAGAGCCAGCTGTAACACAGGCTAAAAAGTCCATCCTGTCTCCACTCCAAAGAGCCACAGCCAGTCTGGTCATTCAGGAGAATACTCTGAAGGTTCATGTTCATGGAGCTGCTGAGACTGGACAGCTGAAATCCTTGAAAGTGTCTGAGGAAATGTAAAACAAGCAAGATATTGACATTTGCAATGTTAACTTGACATAAAAACTGTTTTTCCTGTTAAAGTTTAAAAGATGCTTTAATTACTGTTCCATCCATCTCCTGGCTGTGGTAGGCTCGATGCTTGGCATCTGCAGGCCGAAGACTCTTTTCAGGAGCAGGTTTCTGGTGCGGGTGAAGTCCAAGGATACCGTGTCATTCGTCACAGCATCGAAAGAGACTGGGTCCAGCAGAACTGTCACGTAAAGACCAGCAACACGGACCTGCAGGGACATCATTTTAGTCATTCAAATATTCTCTCATCAGTCTTATTAGAGTTCCTTTATCCTTAAAATATCTTAATTTGTAGCAGGATGGAATAGTTGAGTTAATGCTAGAGATTTCATCCTGCATTGGACAAATAAGAAGTTTGCTCCTCTGCAGAACATATTTCACATATATTCAGATTTCATGTTTTATGATGTCCTTTTAAAATGACAATATTGTTGCAGTTACTTGAAAACCCTGTTTCAGTGTATTTAAATGACATTTTGAATATCTCATTCTCGGATGCAAGAAAACAAAGACTCCTTGTCCTGTCCTTCAAAAAACACTGCATGCTTATTCTATTTGACTGTCAAATTATTTCCATCATACTCTTCGCTTCTCATTTCCCTTAACAGTGCCATTTTTTTGTAGATGGAAATCCGATATCACAGCCAGACATTCTTTATCAAAACTTACTGTGAAGATATCCCCATGTTTTTCTTTCATTCGGGCCAAAAACTTTGCAGCATCTTTTCCAAACTCCAGAGCATGCCCCAACCACGGAATGACACCTTTGTCCAGAGGCGGCTCATTTTTCTGTCTGATGGACAACAACACACTCCTTAACATTCTAACAGTGTGAGAGAGTTGGTCTCACTCATTCACAAATCTTAACCAACAAGTTTGGCGTTGATTTTTTTTTTTCAGCTGAAAACACATGCAACCCACAGACCACAGTAACAACATTAAGACTAAGTTCTATTATATAAAGTTGTCTAAAATCAATGCTAGATACATACAAATCATGCCCCATACTATTTGTCAGTCTATTTCATGAACATCAATTGAATTCAATTTTAGAAAGCAACAATAGCAAAGTTTTCCTAAATTGCAAAAAAAATTCTTTTAGCAGTATTTCACAAATTTCATTCCTCATACAAATCTCAGCTGCAAAAATGAACATACTGATAAATGACTTTACCTTCTACGAGTGGAGTAAAGGATAATTAGTATAAGCAGTCCACTAACAAGTAAGAATGTTGTCCATAACATGTTTCCGTGCTGTCTGACACCTGTGCTGTCCAACAGACAATGTGCTCCATGGAGGCTGGAAACTCCCTTATATCTCTGTCTCAGCTGTAATTGTCGCTTGTTTAGGGGGCGTGGAAAGGTGTGTCCGCTGAGACGAAGTGTTGCACCACAGTCAGCGGCAGACACGGTCAGCCACCACAGAAACCACCACGGCCACAACAAATCACGCAAGCAGAGATTACACAGGATGAACTCAGCTTCTACAGTTGATGTTTGAGCTTTCACAATACTGTAGAACAGTTGACGCAAAAAAAACAGCAACAGCCACCTGCCGGTACATTTCTCAGCAGTGACGTCATCAAGGTAGAGGGACTCATGTTTCATTCAGTAAGAGGTGACGACAGGATTGGTGTATTAGAAGCCCCACCCCTCACAGGTTCTCAGGGCTGACTGGTGTGAAATATTTATGTGACAACATCATATTTTTTATGTGTCTATTTTGTTCACCTCCATGATGACTGCACAGTCACTGCCTGCTGATAACAATAGTCGTCATGCTGCTGAAACCAGTGATTAAATGTCTATTCTGAGGAGGGCTCTCGATAACATCCGTCACACTTTATGCCCATGTGTGGCACTCGAACAATGACCTTTTCTTAAGAAGGGATGACGACCTGGTCAAACTTTATATGGCTAAAAACCATCATATTATATGTTGATATTCCAACATGAAAGGTTTTGAGCAGACAGGGTGGGTGTGGGTACTGTGGCTCTTTGCGTGGGACGCCAGCAGAGGGTAGTGGTGTACTTGTGACAGAGTCGCCTCTCAGCAGCGGGAGAGGAGCTCAGCAGTCGTGGATAGCGAAGAGGAGAGGTTTGTACGGTGGCCTCGAGGGCTCAATACACTGCAAGTTCAGAAAACACATAAACATACCGCAAAAATATATTGAAATGTGCGCTGTGAGAAAATTATAGTACAAGGGAAGCGTAAACTTAATGTGATGATGTAAGCTACCTGGGACAATGTGTGTTAAATAACAAGATGTTGCTTAATAGTGAGAGAGTGAGTGACAGAGTCTGACGGAGAGAGAGAGAGGGAGGACGATACGGCTCAAATTGCCAAGGGTGGGTTGGACTCGAACCTTTGTGGCCGCCCTTAGGACTGAACTTCAGTGGTTCACCTCCACACCCACTCAGTCCTGTTGTGTTACAGCTCTCTTTCCAGTGTATTTACTTGCATTGCACATTTGTTTCCTCATGTGCAGCACGTTGAGCCCTCACGGCCACTGTTACATCTGATAACAGTGAAACATCCAACAGAAACTCGCCTGAAAATAGTGTGAAACGTCATGCGGAGCTGGGCGGGAAAGGTTACGTTATTGATACCAATAATGTCTCATACAGTGTAGCCTACTCAAGGATTTTCAAGGATGATACACTTTGTTGAACTGGACAAACCACAGTATTATCAGGCGAACACCCAGGCCTACAGCGAAACCGTTTAAATTCTATACAACAGTGGTGTGTTTTCCTGCTAAATGAGACAGACTATAAATCAGTGTGGACTAATTACATGGAAATTCACAGCTTTAACCCTCACACCCCAGTAGTTTCGATGAGTAATTTGAGAGCTGCTGATTAATGTCAGACATAAGTAGCTGTTAACTTGTTATAGCCGGCACCAACTTTATGAGTACACCGCTAATCAACACTAGCTATAGCTAACCTGCTAGCTCCAACAACATGAAACTGTAGCTTCAACAGAATACATCTCAGGAATGGACCAAAGAAAGAACATTAACAAATATGTTTACAGCCAGTGCATCGAAAACTGTCATGCCATTGCACAAGACATACCACAAGACATATTTAGCTCAATATTCTTGTGTCCCTCATCCCTAAAATGAAAAGAGATTCATAATATATTTTATTTAAAATATAGAGTATAAAAGTTTATGCAGGACAATAAAATATGTCATGTAATAAAGACAAAACGTCCATATCTTTTTATTTTCATGTCTGAAGGTAACATAAAAGTCTCACGTAAAAATTATCATCACATAGCCTAACTACTGAAGCGTACATCAATTTAAAATGTACCTTTTTATCATTATGAATCACCATCCTCATTTAAATTGAACTGAGTCAACGCATTGCAATACGATCATTTAAAGACGACCTCTAATTAGAAATAATGTGGGCACTTGATCAAACCTTCGACATTGCATTAGCATTGGACTTTACATTTGAAAGTATAATACTAGCCTACCTTGCTAATTCTGTAATACAGGTAAGCAGTTAATTCAGTCTCATAATGCCATAATATTTTCTTGACTGAAATGATCAGTATTAAAATCTCAATGTTATCACATATCCACACATTGATAGCCCCGTACAAATCTCTACAGATGCTTTGAACTGACTGTAAAGCCCAGGAACAGAAACACACGTTTGCATATCTTTGTGAGCCTGATGAAATCCCATAAGTTTCTTAAAGCATTTTGCCATGGATTTCTCATCTGGCAATGTGGTTACTGACAACTGTAGCCAGTAAAACTAAAATACTTAAAGTGCTGCCTTGCTAACAAATTTAAAAGTGCTTATCCGAATCACCCAAGTGTTTCAATCATGGAGATGGACCAGTAATAGTAGATGTAATATGTTGCCATTTAACATTTTCCTGCAGTCGAGTGAATTTGCAAATCTGCTCTGATCTATACTAATTTAATCTCTTAGGTCATACCCAAATATCACTGGGTTCTTGGTGTTCTGCTGGTGTTCAAATGTGATTAATTTAACACTTCTATCCCTTAGCCTGGCATTAAAAAAGAAGGTATTAACTGTCCTGTGCTTTCAGTCTGCAGTTACCATCCAAGGTACCATCAGCATAGTCGGCCCACAGCAGCAGCGTATATTATTTAATGTTGTTATTATGTTAATGACCCTCAAGAGCTTCATAAAAGCTGGGTGTGGTCCACTGTAAAACAATTTACTTTAAACAAACAGACTGTGGTAAACTAACACCACATGGCACACAACACACAGTTTACAAGTAAATAAAAAAATATGTAAAATATTGTAAATTGTTCAATTACAAAATGTTTAAGGATGTCAACTGGGTCAAATAAAAATCTCCACTCAAGTGCTCAGCAATTTGATACTCTTTAACTCCCACTCCCACTCATTTTAAACACAGTATAAAAAGGAAATGGCAAATGACATTATTAATCATTAATAATAATGACATTATTTGTATTCTAATATACAACACATTATACACATAGACACAAGTAATCTGATGCAAACCGCAACAAAAACCCTGCAATGGCATTAGATAAAACATGAGCCTTAATTGCAAAGGTAACAGTATTAAGCGATCTACGATTAAATGATACAATGGCCTGGTGAACAGTTTGCATAATCCAGAATAACTAGACGACTGTAATTATTACATTAGCACAGTGAGAGGTCTTTGTTAGCCTCCTGAAGGAAGCTAATCTTTTCTTGGTGGACCATGTGATGATCATTCCTCCAGTAAAGGCCCATAAGTGGATGGTGTTAAAGTTTCCGTGGCCTACTTAGTCACAGCTTTTTTACATTATTTTCACACCCACCCCTACTTTTATCAGACCCACTCTGTGGCCAAGGAGTTGGTGAGTAACATTTGCTCAGGAAATTAGAAGATGGAGTGAGGATTGTATGGTGAGAACTGAGCACTCCTGCAGATTCCTCATGTGCTCTCCCCCAGCTTTGACAGTTGTCACAGGCTGACACAAACCTGTATTTCCTAAGAATTTGGTGCGGAGGCACAAGCAGGAACTTTTGACACGGAGCAAAATGCAGTCATTTCAGGAATAGGCCTGAGAAGAAAGTGCTCAGTTATCCCTGTCCAGTGAACCAGTTTACATTCCTTTAAATCACAAAAACATGTTCTCTGAGAGACATTGGACAAAGATGTAACATGCTGTTGCAGTTGAGAAGTCAATGGAAGTTGCTTGGTTGGACGTGTCAACAAACTGTGTTCAAATAGGGTGCACCGACAGAGTGAAAGTAGAATGGGTTCAGATACAACACAGGTTACTGAACACTGTGAACACTGTCATGTTCACATTCCGAGAACAATATTTTTTCTGATTTCAAAGAGCTCATCAATGACAATGGTTACACACTAATGTCAGAAACATGACTCATGGTGATTTATCATGGCTGACAATTATCATTGACAATGTCATTGACAGTTGTCAGGTGTTACACATTAAAATGAAATACCTTTTTAGCAATGCCACGTCCAAGTCACTAATTAAAAACTGGTTTTACACATGGAGATCAGTTGACTCATCATGGTTCGTACCACTCAGCTTGAAAGTGGAGGCGCTTATATGTGGTTTAGGATGAGGAAGTTTTAAGTTTATGATGTCATTAGGGTTGTCTTGGTTTGCAATTGACACTACAAATCTTGTATAGAGAGCTTAGCCTACACTATGAGATCTAAAAATACAGAGGCATTTGCAAGACAGGGAGAGGTTATGATGGGAAATGTAGTGTTGAACGATCACTTACACTGATTCTAGACATGTCTGTTGTGATTCTCCCATTCTTAATGAAAATATAATATTAATCTCCTGGTGTATAAGGTTGATTATGTAAGATATTAGGTTTTTAAGGGAAATACACTAACATTTTCTTATGATGATATTATTATAAAGTTGATGATTTATTCCTAGAAGCACCCACCCTGCCATCCTATCCCTGTGTTATGCAGTCAGCTACAGTCTCATGTTGCTGTTGATGTTCCTGAAACTGAGCTATCAAATATGGATCGCCTGCAAAATCTCCACGTATACTCCTTCAGCTGTGTGTGTGGACTCAGATCAGTTAGCAACACGTGTGGTGAGGCAAAGCTTTGCATATCAGTTCACTCAGAAGAATCTTAAACCATCCATGTGAAGAGAAGTGGCGAAGAAGGGAGGAAGGGGGGGTTTTGAGGGGAGGAGTCTCACATTGACTTTCGCATCCATTCAGTCTTTTTCTGCAGCAGCATTGAACCCACAGTAAGAGAGAGAGAGAGAGGGAAGGAGAGAAAAAAAAGGCAGAAGCAACCCTTTGCTATTAGGCTGCTATCGCTCAGCCCAGGCTTTGTGAAATGCACATCAAACGTGAATTGTGTAGCGATTCGCCGAAGAGCACTAGTGGTGAAGAGGAGTGGTCGGAGACGGGGAGCGTTATGCACTTCTAGATCGACGGCGCCTTGAACGCAGCAGCAGCAGCAGCAGCAGCAACATCGCAGAGCCTCAAGTGCGTTTAATCTCTGAAGTTGTGTCAAAGCGGGCGATGATTCGCGTCTGATTGTTGCTCAACTATCTGGAGAGAGGACTGCAGACGGGCCAACGCTGCATTGTGGCAAACTGAGACGCTGATTCCTTCCCCCCCGAGGACTGCACAATCCGCTCTGGCCCAAAATGTCATCTCAGGCGAAAGTCAAGAAGGACAAAGAGATTATTGCTGAATATGAGACCCAAGTGAAAGGTTGGTAACGTAGAGGCCTGATGGTGTTGTTATTCAGCGTGTCAAGGCACTATTGCGTAACTTTACCACAAGCTTTATGTGGCTTTTCTGTGTGCAGTGCTCTGGGGTGGGACTGATTATATAGTAAATGTAGATGACAGTCAGTCTTTTTTTTTCCAACATATACTCCCAAAGATGTGTCGTAAATTCATAACTCAGACATATTGACCCTGAGGTTATCATCAGAATCCAGCAGTACAATAATGGACGTGTAACTTGGCAAGGGCTGGTTTTTCGCTGTGTGTTCTCATCCCAGAGCCAATAACATGCCTAGCCCTGCATGTGTGGCCATGCAAACCAGTGGAGCTTCATAATCTGTTTCAAAGTGCAGCTGGTCTTTCTGTGAGTCTGTGCTAATACCCCACCAAGGGAATGTACCAATTCATCTTCCCAGTAGACTGGAGGTCATGCACCCCAGGTGCACCTACATGGCTCCCGTTGACATCTGTGTATGTTTTACAAACTGCTTGCTGGAAAAACGATGTTATAATTCACACTGACTGATACACTGATGATATTTGTTACAATGAAAATATAACATGTTCTTCAGTGAGTATTTTCCTGGCACTCTTGGGCAAAGTGTAAGATCAGGAGGATGAGGGAATGCTGGAGAAGGTCACACAGCAAACAGTTCAAAAAGTCCATAAATAATGTATGCTGTCTGCATGAATTATGAACCATGAAAGGGTTTTACTGTCTGCCGCTAAATATGTGACTGGATAAACCACCCAGAGAGAGAAGAGAGTCAGGAACACTGACACTGGATCAGAACAGATACAGACACAAGACAGGTTGTATGGAGGTGGGTTGTCTTCTCAGCCTTTTTAGAGACAACTTCAGGGGGTGTCTGCTGTTCACACTGTGTGCATCACCTCCTTACAGCTGTTTTGCTATATACTGTGCAAACAGAGCATAAGCCTCATTTTATAGTACATTATCATTTTAAACTCAATTAATCCATCAGTGCATTGACTTTTAGTCCAAACAACACAAGATGAATATAATTTTGGACATTAGGGTTTTTCCCCTCACTATTTTCTGAGTTTTATTGATCAGACCATTTAGCATATAATTGAGAAAATAATTGTTATGTTGTTCAATAATATCGATTGTTAGCCACAGTCCTAAAAGTAGGATAACTCATGGCTATGGATAGAATACTTAGAATATACATAAAACATCATCTTTGGAAGACATGGGCCTGAACTGTATATATTGAAAATCACCATCATCATTTAACGTCCTTAACTAAATCACACATCTCCAGATCTCGTCAGTTGGCCTTGTGCTGTTTTTCTGCACAGCATCAAACATAAGGGAGAGTGCATTTTTTGGCCTTGGTATGTTGCTAGTGAACTTGTTTGTCAGCATTATTCACATTACAGTTCACAGACTCATTGCAAAGTCAACTCTTCTGTGGACATGGTGTATTTGCGCTGCAATTGAAATACAGATCATGCATAACAGACAAGAAGTACATTTTAGATATTTTACCTTAGTCAAAGAACAAACACGTTTTATTGAATGCATATCTGTTGGACTGGAAGAGTATCTTCACTCTCATTTTTTTTCCACCCAATATGAAGCTAGCTACCAGTTAGCAGCCGTTCAGCTTAAAGACTGGAAATAGGGGAACACAGCCAGCCTATTTCTTGGCCAGGCCTAGTGACCAGCTATGCTAATTGGCTACATATTTAGAGTACAGATGTGAAAGTGATATAAATCCTCTCATTTGACTCAACAAGCATATTTCCCCCAAAATCATATTTCTGCTTTAAACAAAAACAGTTGATGTGTAGCTACGTTTTCTCTGCAGTTTTGGGGTTTTCAGACGACCACAGTGATGTCACTGAAGTCATCATAGACATGGGTGAAGTCATTATTCTGCCCGTACAGATGTGCTTTAAGTTTTCTTTTTATGAACTTAATTCAGATTTCATTGTTGTCATACACATGTTAAGCAGAAGCTTTGACAGCATGTGTCTGGAATGAAGGGTATGATTAGTATTTTGTAGAGGTGCGGTTTAGTTTCTCGCTCTGTGTGTTTGTTTTTGACTTCTTCACACTCTTTCTTGTGCTCTCTTTCTCTCTCTCTCTCTACACTCTCTCTCGTTCTCTCTTTCACTCTCTCTCTCTGGCCTTCACACCAGCTTTGCGGCTGTGAGAGAGCCATCACAGCTCCGTCTCTCGTCTCAGTTTCAGGAAAAGCTTTTAAGCTGACATCTTAAGCTCATTTGCAAACTGGGCTTAGATGAGTTTGGAGCTGTGGGGGCTTTACTCCGACACTGACACTGGCCTCCAATAATGCTGAGTTGCTGACTGCACAGAAGTTCAGGCACAAACCTAATGCACTTCGCTGTATTTTTTCGAACATGCCTCGTTTCATCAACAGTGGGGTCTAGGTTGCTGTTGTTGTTGTTGTTGTGCTCGTGTGTTCTGAGCGGATGGCTTCACAGGTCTGGGCCTGCATCAGAGTTATTATTACAACATGTCATGTCTGATTCATTGATGACTGAATAGTCACTCATGGGCAGAAAATAATGCTTTGTATCACAACATTAAGCCACCGTTTAGTCATTATTTAGTTTGTTTTAATTCAAATATGATTTTGTCTTTGGACGATTTTGGATTGGATTTTTCCATCCAAAGTATGTGGGTGACCAACCATACCTAAGCTTCCTGCCAATCCCCAAAGTAAACACAACAAAAAATGCCAAATTCCCTTGATAAGGTAGGCCTATGTTACAAAACATTAACGGATGATTTCTTGTTGCTAAGGAAACCTATGGCACTACAGGAGTTGTGCAATGTAACCACGTCTTTAAAAGGATTTCTGTCCTCAAACATCAGAAAAGAACTGAAATAAAATGTGAAATTTGATCTTTTTTTTCTTTTTCTTTTTTTGTTTTAAACCAAATTTGTAATATTTTGTTGTAGAGATGAAGGCAGGTTATACAGTCATACTGACAATATAACTGTAAGATAATGGCGTCTTCATAAAGGCACTGCTCCTGCCACTGTGTTTGATGCAACCCATTAGGAGCATGTAGACACACCCCTCCGGAGCATGTAGTCACACCCCTCCGTGTGTATTCATCATAATAAAAGAATGCTCAGACCGATACTGTCTTGCAATTTCAGGGTTGCGTTACGACAGTGCAACAATATCTCTGTTGCCTTTGTCTTGGCAACATGTACGAGATGCTGTGTTGCTGTGCTGACGGAGGAAACTGTTTGGAATTCAGCCCAGTGCACCCTGGATTTTTCCTGTCCTGTGGCCCCCACAAACAGTGATGCCTTTCCTTGAGAGAAATATTTTGTGTGTAGAGAGAGGAAGAAATGTGAATTCAAGCAAATAGACTGTAGAGGCATACCATAGTCATTAATGCATTCAGAAGACAAGTGTTCACAGAGCACAGCCTTGATTTGTACCAAATTATGTCAACGTGTCAGTCTGGCTTAGGCCACATGTGACTAGCCACGCATGGCAAACTGCAGACACAGCCCCAGAGATTGTTACTGGCCATTGCTGTGTTAGGCTACTGTGGTGACAATGACTCTTCACTACGTGATTGTTGCTGCACTCTGCTGCAGTGATGCAGGAAGATCCCTGCAAAGCAAACCAATAGGTTCTCCCCATTTAATTACATCATTATAAGTCAGGGATCCAGGAATGTAACCTCTGCTGACGTGCTGCCTTTGAACTTGGTGGGCGGACATGTTTGTCTTTTTCAATCTGCAGGGCAAAAGAGGAGGTCAAGACCTCATAACAGCTGAGTACAAACACATACTTTATTTTTCTAAGGAATAAACCCTCAGACTGTATCTGCAGCCAATGATTTGATTTGGATGAAGTGAACGTTATTTTAGTCCAGTCTTTATTTGCGTGGCTTAATTTTTTATATCTAAAATTAATAAAATCTGGATTGTGCAACACTACTTCAATATTCAAGCACAACCAGAAAGAGAAGAGAAGAAAAGAGAAGGTCTTTTCTTCTTTTTACAATGTTTCCATGTTGAGTTCAAGTCTCTGGAAACAATTCATTTATGCACAAACCCCTTGTTAAAGTCACCAGAACATACCAAGATGTTAATGATATGGGGTTAGGAGAAAAATAAACATTACAAATGGATTAAGTCCTATTAGTGAAATTTCCACAAGCCTCTGGGTGTGGATCATTATTCATTTGGGCTAAACCCTTTGCTCAAAGGCAGAGAACCTGATGTGACATGTGACTCACTGTATTCATTGATGAACACCTTTGTACTTGTAAAATCAATAGAAAGATAGAAAAGCAGACAGTATTTAGCATTTGAGGCTTCTCGTTCTGTTATGCACTCGAACGACTCGCCAGCTTCTTCGTAATTATGCATTACTCTGCAAAAGCCTGAATCATTCATTGAATGTAGCGCAGGATTGCACAGTCCCTAGTAACAGTTTAAGCTCTAAAAATAACCTGCTCACAGGAGAGTGAGTGCGAATATCACGAGTCTATTTGATGTATCTCTGATAAAATTCTTCACCTAAATCCATTTAGATTTCGCTCATTATGTTGTCACCGTGTGGTTAGAAATGATTAAAGTCACACAGGCCAACAAATTGTGTTGATCAGTGGGCTATTTTAGCGCAGAAGCACATCACAGTGACATTTCTTTCTATTTTCAACCTGATTGCTGCATCGTTCATCAGCACAGGCTGTTTATTGAGTATACTTTGGAGCAGAGAAAGTTGCCCTTGTCCTTGGCCATTATGCTAAACAGACTGACTGCTGTGACTGTCAGAAAAGGGAGCTGGCCTACTCCCATTGAGATGCCTCCAGAGGCATGTAACCAGGCAACTGGGCAACTATGGGGACCACGAGGGGTACATCTCCAAACAGCAAGGGACTACATATTTACTCTGTCGTCTTCGTTCTTGCTCATTCATTCATATTTTCACTCACACACTCACAGACGATGGGGGAGGCATTTTTTTCAAATCCTTTATTCTAGATACAGAAACAGCATTTAGAAGGGAACAAAAGGGCTTTTCTTCCACCGGGCCATCTTATCCATTGATAAATTTCTACAGAGTTCCTCTCGGTGCACAGCAATCATATGCATGGTTGAAACAGTCTGTCATAATGGAATCTTCGGCCATCTCAATGTTGCTCAACTGATTCTCAATTTCCTGCAGTGAGAAAGGCTTTGTTTAACCCCCGTGTGCATATTAGAGAGAGTGTGTACAGCCACACATTTGCCATATTTTTACACACAGTGTGTAAGGGAGACTATCAGTATTAATGCTGTGATAGTTCATTCACAGAACCTGGGGCGCGAGTATCACTCAGGCCAAGGTTCTGATTTATGGCTGGTCTACAGCCACACATTCAGGAGCCACTTAGCCTCTGGATTTATGAGTGCCTTGCCATAAACAGTATATGGATGAAATAAAATAGAACCTGTATATCTTTTTGGTGTTAATGTAAAACCATAAAAGTGTTGTTATTACTTCAGTGGACATGTTTATTACCTAAAATCCCAAAGGTATTTCGCTACAGCCAACTACAGTACCAATGCCGGCTGCACAGTACAGGAGGGAGGCTGGTGTTATTTAATAGAAGTCATTTTGAAAAATGTAGATAATTACATTTCAACACACAAACATACACTACTAAGATTTAAGACATAATTACAATGACTGACTTATTTTAAACTAACTGTAAGAGTAGGAAAACAATGACAGAAGGCATCCTGGACATGTACTACTGTAGACTATGGGTGGAAATATTTTCCCAAATTTAAAAATCGTTATTACTTGCTTGTAATGTAAAAAAAATTCAAAAACGTGGGATATAACATCTATAAAACGTCTGCTCATAAATACCATATCAACTGAATTTTCTAAAGTCGCCCAAAAACATAATTTTTCCTCATTCTCAGACTATGAACAGCAGCAGCGAGTTTCCAAGCCTCATAAGCACAAAACCACAGAAATCTTTTAATCGAAAGAATGCCTACAATTTGTTTTTTCAAGACAAACTTCTCTGAAGGCTCAGCACAATGCATTTTGAGAAGCTGACCTATTTTATATTTTCCGTGCTGTCTGCTGTAATCATCAGACATGCATCTCATATGCACGTGTGCTACCCCAGCGTTTAGACACCCCCTCACTCCCTCTCTCCCATTCTACGCTCACACACACGCATGCACACACAGACAAATGCACAAACATACAGACACCAGACAAATGCACTTCGACATCCAGGTTTATCCAATTATGATGACTTTGTTCTTTTATTAGTTGCTTGTGCTGGCTTGAGTGTGTCCTCACATATTTGTGTTTACTTTATTATGTGTGTTGCTTGATTTTACTGCCGAAGGACTGCGGGGTTAAAAGCTGACCTGCAGAAGTGTTTAGCAGGCGGCAGAGAGGCCCAGCATGTATAAGAGGCTCTATTTATTCTAAAGTTGCTCTCCCTTTTTTGTTTTTTTTTATGCAGAGATCCGTAACCAGCTGGTGGAGCAGTTCCGTTGTCTGGAGCAGCAGTCCGAGTCCCGGCTCCAGCTGCTGCAGGATCTGCAGGAGTTCTTCCGTAGAAAAGCTGAGCTCCAGCTCGAGTACTCCAGGGGCCTGGACAAACTGGCTGAGCGCTACTCTGCCAAGATCCGCACCTCCAGAGAGCACCAGCACTTCAAGTTAGTCTCGCCACTGTCTGTTTAGCTAAGCACTGGAACATCTGTATCAAATGGGTTCGACTGATAAACAACTGTTTCATGTTTCATACTGATCACGCTGGCACGGTACAGAGATGGAAAAAGAGAACGAGGGGTGGACATGAGGGATAAGCAACAAAAAAGGAGGGGAGGGGTAAAGCAGAAGAATTGACCTGAAATGAAGCCAGGGCTAAGGAAGCTTGTGGCCTCAGGCTGCTGTGTTCCTCCCAACTAGGTCAGACTCTTTATCCAGCCCCCCCTCTGTGGCTGTTATTCCATTTCCATTCTCAAACAAATTCACTAGACTACTACCCAAATAGTCATATTTTGTCAATGGCCACTGACTGCGGCGTCTGGGGGAAGAAACAATAGGCGCTGTTTTACTGCCGACTTATTTGAATCATTGTAGCTGTTGGTGTCAGGGAGATCTGTGGTCGTGAAACAAACATACCCTGCAGCATGTTATGGAATTTCCTCTTAGATGCTTTGACCAGCCTGCAGCTCACTGTGCCTTTTAGATCATGTTCTGATTGTAAATACCGCCCATGTGCACGCAGTTGATTTGAAGCAGTCATCATAAATAATACAGATGCGTTACAGTATGTTCACTCAGCATCTCAGGCACCAAAGCTTGTTCTACAGACACTACAACTGACATGTGAGCAGTTGCACACACTTTCATATGACCTGGCTGTGTCAGTCATGCTTAACATACCACCACCCCACCCCCCCGCCACACACATTTTTTTTCCATGTCTCTCCGTCTCTCTTTCAGCCTCTCCAGCCAATTGGACATAAAGCGTAATCATGGCGGAGAGCTCCCCGTCACTGATAAATAGAGCGTTCCCTCAAAGGGAGACCCCTGTAAGAGACTCACATCGCATGATGACTCTCCTCAGCCCACAGTCCCAGATTCTCCCCCGTCATGTTAAATGGTCATCATTATATCTGTCTGTAAAAGGCTAGATTCATACTCACAGACTACAATGGACTGACTAAGTCTGTATCATTAATAATCCCACACAGTCTTCTCCTCTTGAGTTTCAGAAGTGGCTCTCTCACTCTCTCTCTCTCTCTCTCCCTTTCTTTAATTTTCTTCTTTCTTTTTTTTAACAGCAAAACCTCACTGCCCTTCTTTCTTATCCATGATCGTTTCACATTTTTGTTTCTGGTGTTAGATTTAATCAAGGGGTTGGCAGGAGATTGTCAAAGAACATTTTCAAACCCTCCTATAATAGAGTGGCTGCAGTAGAAATATATACGAGATCATGGCTCTGCCAGACTTTCTGAAGGACAGTTAATATCCAACATCGTCATACAATGGTTAATAGCAGCAGAGAGTTTTTGCATTGTCAGTTCACTGTAGTTGCATTGGACTCATTAATGCGGTGATGTTGCTGAAAACCCTTCCTGTGATCTTCACAACTCCTCTGTGGCCTGAACGCTACACTCTCATCTTTATTCAAGAGCAGCCAAACGTTTACAGTCAGGTTTCCTGGCATTCAGTGTCCAGGATCAAACACCTGCTCTGCTTGAAAGGAGGGCCTATAGGGACAGCTCGTCCATGTTTCCTTTTGTCTATCAAAATGTTAAAGGATGAAAGGAGAAGCAGAGAGAAGATGCTGATGTCCAGGACTGTGGATTTCCTGTAGCACGGCACGAGTGCAACTCTTTTAACTCATCGCTGCGCTGACACAGAACTTTAAGGATTCTAGACCATCCCCCCAACATCCTCTGTTCAGTCATAAACTTGAAATTCAAAGCATGAAGGAGCCAAAGAGTAATTTCCAAGAATTAAAAGCTCTGAATGTGACATTCGTTGTCTGTATCATTTTGAATGCTCGATGAGACGCTGTTTTACAGATAACATTGTAGGATTTAGACACTTTTCAAGGGGAGCCATAATGTTAGTTCTTACTTATTGCTACACAGAGTAATGTTGGCATATTGATAGGTGCAGGAGCCAGCCTGTAGAACATACTGTAACCTAAAGGTTCTCGCCACCTGAGCAGGCAAAGACACTTAACATGTTCAATTTGCTCACTGTTCTTTAAATTGAATTCCAGACTCTTAAAAAAAGAAATCAGCAGCTTGTAATATGACCTTAAGTTACGTGACTCAATCCAGGATCCATTAGTCATTTGAGTTAGCAGCTGTGGCTAAAAGTATTAAATAGTAAGTTCTGTTGTTATATTGTGTCTGATTGATGATGTTGTGGACCTGGGGTGTTTAAACCTGTTGATCCTGCAAGATGTGTGTGCAGTCTGAACAGGCTGCTTATACTGAGTGAGGAGTAGGATTAGATGTAGGCAATAGCCAGAGCCATTTGTGAAAATCAATAGGCTACATCATAGTCATTGCATATTACAATTTCCTAGCATTTACCATCTGAAGTTTAGGATGGCCACAGCTGATGGTGTTTTGTGTTGTATTTTGGTAACTGCAGTCTCAGTTTGCATTTTATATACATTTATATTTACAAGCCAAAAGCAGGGAAGTGCTGCTCATTAAGAGGATACATGTTATTCCCTGTTTGTTTCAGTAGATTGAGTTCTTAGTCAAAGAAATATTCTTGGCAGCTCTGCTCAACAAACAAAAACAACTCCCTACTTCCTCTGTAACCACTCACTGCTTGTGTAAGAGAATAAAAGCTTCTGTGGCTGCAGAACTCCAGCAGAGATGGTAATCTAGATGTCTTTTAAATGTCCTCCTCTCTATCAACAAGGACATGCAAGTGTTAGAATCTTTCATCTTATCTCCATTTCCTTTCACCAGTCCTTACAAATAAAGCTGGATATGGACTGCACAGGTTGGTTTTAAAACAGCTCTGTAGCAGATTTTGTATAAAAAGTAATATGATACAACATTTTTATTTTGCAGTCAGAGTTGTTGAAGTTTAGTAAAAGATTAAAACATTCTCTGAAGATAAAAGAAGACACGATGAGGACGACAAACAAACTCTTTGGTGTGAGCATAATTGAACTCATATGCTTCCTTGAGCAAGGAGGCAAGTGCAGTCAACATGTCTTTTGTGTGTGTCAATGAGTGTGTGTATATGTGTGTGTGTGTGTGTGTGTGTGTACATGTGTGTGTACAGCTGGTTCATTTTTTTCCAGATTCCTCACCACATGTTGCAGTGTCTTATTTGATCTCTAGTATGCAAAGCCCCAGAGTTGGAAGAGCTGATTTGATCCTGTTGTATGTTGAGCACCAAGTATCTTCATGACTCAGTCATGCAACAGTTGCTATTTTTAGAACTCTAGTGCCTTTTTTCTGATTTGGATTTGGAGACAGTGATGAATTTGTTCCTGTTCAGGCCTAAAAAAGTTGTCTCCCTCCTGCCCACTTTCCGTGGGAAATGTACTGTACAGTTTCAACTTTGCAGCTGTGCTGTTTTATCGATTGTTTTATTTATTTCATCTTTGTGAATCCAAGAATGTGACCCTGGTTCGATAGTTTCAAATAGCCACAATAAGCTTGTGCTAACACAGTCTTCCCTTGGCTGTTTCAGAAAGGACCAAAATCTCCTGTCCACTGTGAACTGCTGGTATTTGGTCTTGGACCAGACCAGGCGGGAGAGCAGAGACCACGCCACTCTCAGCGACATCTACAACAACAACGTCATTGTCCGTCTGGCTCATGTGGGCGAGGATGTCATCAGACTTTTCAAAAAGGTCAGAATTGGAATTAAATGGATGAGGGCATGTAACCCTAACCGTTACAAACACACACAGTCACAGAAATCATCCCCTCAAAATCGCATTACTGATGCCCACAGTTGGGAATTTGACGCCACACCAACGAAAATATGTAAAATTATGTTTGTATGTACGGGAACGTACACTGCTCTTCATGCAGTGGGCTTTTCATACTGCATATTCATTCTGAGGGCTTATCTGACTCCTGTGACTGGATGTATTGTGTCATTGTCCCTTATGATATTACGAATAGTATTTAGTGAGTTCTGTGATTATCCTGAATGTCAGTGCTTGCAGTTTTCCCCTCAGCTGCTTCATAGCTTGATTTTGAAGCTGGACATCATGTTCATCCACCTTTGACATTTTACCTGTTTAAGTCAGTGCTTTATTTTCACGCTATTCTGAGAGTAGCAAATGTCTACAGCAAAGCTTAATGCGGAGAGAGACTTTATTTCTATTTTTAACCCTCCTCACAATGTGTATATATATATGTGTAATGTCAGTCCCAATATCAGGCTCACTTTGCTTCCTGTTCAGATCACCATCCTTTTTCTGATGCTGTTCACACCTCACCACCCTTGGCATGTGCGCTCCCACTCAGTTCACCAACAAATACACATTAACTTGAGATGTTACTTGTTTATTTTATTTAAAAGTATAACAGCGTGGACTGTGTTTGTGTCTCAGTTACACTCTCATATCTCCTCAGACATATGTTTAATGCATGGTTAGTGTGAGAGTAGCCGTGGGTCAGGGGGCTGTGATGAAGAACCTGCCTTTGGGATCTTGGATCTATATGGTTTGACAGCAGCAGGGGTCTGAAGTAATTTAAGACCTCTAGGGGGCTCTGCACTGTCATGATGGGAGCCCTTGATGAGAATGGGATGGCTGGCAGCCAGCACTAAGAGCAGGAATAATAACTGCCTGCAGAAAAACTGTCTCCCCCTGCAAGACGTTATAGCCCAGATTGTGACAAAGTTCTCCAAAACAATAATCCTGTTATGCTGTAGCATCCTGGTTCAGCTGCAGTGCAGTCTCCTTGTTAATGAATTACACATGTGGGGAAGGGAATGATTCAAGTCTGGCATTTGTTAAGTTAAAGTTTAAATGTACTGAATGTTCTCGAGTGTAACTGTGAAAACGTGGAGGCTGATGTTTTGACAGGTGGCCCCTGAGAGGTGGCAGAAAACAGGATTGATTGCCCTAAGCGTTGCTCAATATCCCCTCAACAGGATTTCCAGGGTCACTCTCCACTGGTTCAGTTCCTTCTCTTGGGCTATAAGCTCTGTCATGGGACATGTTCAATTCATCATCAGCTCTTTAGCCCCTGTAACTGAGCAGAAACTGTGACTCTACTCTTTGGGAAATGTTCTGCAGTTACTGCGCCGTTCTATTTTCGTCTGCCTGTGCACTTTAGGCATTGTATTAGATCTTTTCTGGTGCAGAGTAATGACAGCATTTCAAAGGCTGCTGACATCCCTCACATACAAAATATAACTGGCATATAGCCTTCAAGCTATTCATTTGTGGGAAGGTAATTCTATTAAATAACCCAGCTCCTAGGCTTAGATTTGAATACATGCCTTCATTTGTCTCTTACGTGCCTTTATTGTCAAATCTGAAACTCACCAGTTTTCTCCTCTGCAGAGCAAGGACATCGGGGTCCAGATGCATGAAGAGTTAGTGAAAGTCACCAATGAGCTCTACACTGTAAGTTCAACAAATATTGTTCCTTCTCACCCTCTCTTTGTCTATAGCAGGCCGCCTAAAGCTGAGCTTCTTTTTTTCACAACTGAACCTGTAACCTGTGAAGCAGCTGGCCTGACACTGCACACAGCAGATATGCCTTATCAGCAGTGCGGCCTCTAACAGGTCGCTCCTTCCTTCTCTTGAGGTCGTGATAGGAGAAAATTTGCATTCTAACTTCTGCTATGAATTTCGACATCAGCTGAAGGGGAGGGCATTCGGGCCCCTGGCTGTGCTCCAAGCAGACTCAGCAGTCTGTGCTGCAGAGGTGTACTGTACTTACAGCAAACTTGAGCTGCTGTAACAGTTTTGAGCTTATTACCATTTGTTTGTGTGTTATTGTAACAGATGTCAATCACTCTGCTGTTATTGTGTACTCTCACAGAGGACACTTGAACATGTCTGTGCGCATGACATTAAACTTACAGAAATGGTCAGTGTAGTGGTGATGATAGAGAACAGCTGTTCCCTGTGGATCAGATGACTATTCGTTTTTCTGAAGGAACTGAAACTGAACAGATGCAGTGATATCTGCAACAACACCACAAACACATTCTGGGTCTCATTGCTGCCTGCTTTGATTTTTAATTTCTTAATTTTATGTAATACATGATGTTTCACATCATAAGTCAGAGTGACAAATTCTGATAATGTTTTAATTATACTGAATTGCCAAATTGGTCTGTAGAATCAGACAGTTGAATCAAATAGTCAACCATACATCAGCACCTGCTACTACTGCTACTATGTTTTTATTTCATATTTTACTTGGCCATTGCCTTAATCATTCATAACGTGTCTTTAACGTTTTGGGGAGAACTAATTGTAGGTGATCAATCAAAGATAATTAAAAAACTTTGAATCAGGTTAGGAGTTGGTAAAAACTAATGAAGTCAAAACACATTTATCATGTTGCTGTAAAATTGATTGTGACTCCGGACTATAATTACTTCAAAATTTGACAGTTTCTATAATGTTTATATGTAAAATAAGGCCCTAATTTGAATCCTAAATAGGAATAGGTTTGTCGTACATGGGACTGAGATTCTGGTTTGTGTTTGTTTACATAAGAAAGCCTGTAAAAGAGAGAAGATAGCGAGTACCAAAGCATAACGTTAGAGCAAAGCTGTAGTATAATGGCCTTGATTAGTGACCAGTGGCACTCATTTAAAGAAACTTTAGAGGTGAAGGTTCAGCAAATCACAAATGAAGAAGTAGAAGTACTGTCATGAAATAAACCTCATGAGAAATACTCTCACACGTAACACTATACAGCACTTTACTGCAATACTCATATTGATTTTTCTTCTCTCTGTTTCATCCATTATTAAATGCATGTCTGCAGCTCCCACACACAGCATAAGAAAAAAAAAACAGAGTGTTTTTCGATTTGGTCTAAATGAAGTTAGATCATTTAAACCAAACTTGTCTAATTTATTTATGACTTGTTGGTTTAGTGTAAATTCAGGTGCATCCTTCCAGAGAGGGTTTCTCAGTGCCACCTTGTAACCTCCTACACCCCTGCTGATCTGTCTCTCTGTCCCTATGATGTTTCAGTCAGGGTTGCTAGGAAACCAAAGTTGAGAGTGAGTGATGAAGGGGCAGATGTTGTTTAATTAATAAAGGTTTACATGTGATTTCTGTAGCAAATCGAACAGGGAGAACTATGAAGACGGGTGAAAGATACAAACAGTATTGCTCTGCATTGTCCACATGGCTGCGGTGGTAGTGGAGCTACTGGAATACTGTGGTGAAGACAAACAACTGTGGACACATGAGAGGAAATGTCAATCAAAGTGCAACGTTCCCATGAGCATGATGACTGAGCTACACTTCTTAATGCTGACATAAGCTAAAAAAAACACTGTTTGACAGTTTCTAAAGTCAGGGTGAACACAACTTCATCTTTTAGTTAATCACGATTATCTGAATAATCTGCAAATTTCATCAAACAACTATGTGAATACCTGCATAATTTTAAGAGCTGCCATATACATCGATCAGGCCCAACATTGTGACCACCTGCCTAATACTGTGTTGGTCCCTTTTCCTGACAAATACACAACAAACTGCGATGCACTGTGTATTCTCACACCTTTCTATCAGAACCAACATGAACTTCTTCTAACACATCAACTTTGAGTAAGTAAGTAATTTATTTATATAGCACATTTCATACGACAGGTGTAGACTCAGTGTGCTTTAAATGATACAGAAAAGACAAAGGACACAATACAGAAAAGACAAAGGACACAATACAGAAAAGACAAAGGACACGATAAAACACATACAGTACACTGACACAATAAAAAGACATATAAGATAATGATAAAGCAACATGATAGAAGACATAACAAGACAGAGTTCCTCATCTTGCCAAACACTGACAATGATATTAGTTTTAAAAGTAGACACTGTTGGAGCTGACTGAATTTCATAAGGAAGACAGTTCCAAAGAGTGGGACCGTATGGCTGAAGGCACCATGAGTTGCTTTAAGGTGTATTCTTGGTACTGTGAGGAGCCCTTTATTTGATGATCTAAGGGACCTCGCAGATCTATAATCAGTAAGCATGTCAGATATGTAGGAGGGAGCTAGGAGTTTGAAACATTTAAAAACGATGAGAAGTATTTTAAAGTCAGTTCTTTGTTTTACTACTACTTTGTAGTTTTTGTTAACACTCTGGCTGCTGTATTCTGAATGAGTTGAAGTTTATTTAATGTGCAGCTTGGTAAACCAGCATAAAGAGAATTACAATAATCCAGTCTACTGGAAATAAAGGAGTGGACCAGCTTTTCAGAGTCTGACTTGGACAGGAGACATCTCAGTTTTGAGGTATTTCTGAGGTGATCAAATGCTGTTCTAGATATGTTAGAGATGTTGTAAAAAATGTTTTGCTATTCAAAGTTGGATATCTTTACTATATTGGACAAGATCATTCACTGGAGCAAAGTTTTTGGACGAAATGGATATATAGAGCTGTGTATCATCAGCACAAGATTGATAGGAGATAGTATACTGTTGTATTAGGGACCCAAGGGGAAGCATATATAAATTGAACAGTAGGGGGCCTAAAATTGACCCCTGGGTAAACCATACGAAGGCTAAACTGATTTGATTCAAAGTTGCCAATAGTCACAGAAAATTACTGTCCTGTAAGGTAAGAAGCAAACCAATTTAGTACTGTGCCTTTAAGGCCTAAGCAGTGTTCAAGTCAGTTTATGAGAATTTCATGGTTTACAGTATCGAATGCTGCACTGAGGTCAAGAAGGACCAGGATGGAAAGATCATGGTTGTCATTGCTAATCCTAAAATTGTTAATAACTCTGTTTAGGGCAGTTTCAGTACTATGATTTGATCTAAAACCAGATTAGTATGTGTCAAGCTAATTGTTATCAGACAGATACTGATGCAGTTGTTGTGGACTAAATGTTCACTTGCTGCCTAATATATCCCACCCACTAACAGATGCCATGATGAAGTGTTATTCATTGTTATTCACTTCACCTGTGGTCAGAATGTTATGCCTGATTGCTGTATTAGAGAATACTGACTATGTATTAAACATCATTTTATTGAAAATGTTCCATTTTTTTTCTGATTAGACATTCTTTTATGAAAAGGACAAGAAGCAATTCCATGGTGTCATTAACCTCAGCTCTGAAATTGCAACGACACATTGAAAAGGCGTTTAAGATTATGAATGACACGAACATCCTCTTCAAGCTAATGCAAACAGGAATATGTCTTCAGTTCCTGGTACATAAAAAAAACAGAAAGAGGTTTGGAATTATTCCAGAATCCGTAAGACTTGGTGGAGCATTAGAGGTCAGTTTATATTGTGTAATAGTGTAAATGTATTTGCACTTGGACACTTGAAACTAATAATATTACAGCATATGATCCTGTACATTATGGCAGATGTTGTTGTCAGATATAATGAGATAATGTTGATAAGCCACAATATGGTCCACGTTATGTTGCATATATAGAGGACTATACTGTATGTTCTGAGTATCCAGTGAATCCACTTTCACTCAATCACAGGAGAATATTGCTGTTTTTGTTGCCCCTCAAAGTCACATTCCTTTTAACACATCACTTGCTAGTTTGAATGTGGAGCCCATAGTACTGAACTTGGACATTTGATGTATATTGTCACAGGTGATGAAGACATACCACATGTACCATACTGAAAGTCTCAGTGCTGAGAGCAAGCTGAAGGAGGCGGAAAAGCAGGAGGAGAAGCACATTGGAAAGGCCAATGACATAAGTACCAGCCTGCTGCGCTACGGTCATGACGAGCGTCCGCAGCGACGGAGCTCTGTCAAGAAGATGGAGAAAATGAAAGAGAAGGTCTGTCCCTGCTGACATGTCCATACACAATGATGACCTATGCAATTATATGTTACAGGCATTTTGCCCACAGGTACAGGTAAAAATGATCTGCAAGTGCATTTAACAAAATCCTTCATTTCAGCACTTGGTAAAGGCTTTGCACCAGTGACAGCTAAAAATGTGGTGAAAGCCTCAAGAAACCCATTTTCACATTTTTCAGAATATTACATCTATCGACTGAATAATATAAAATCTGTTTATTGTTGCAGTGCTTCTTTGAGTGCATTAGAAATCCATTTTACATCCTGCAATGATGGGACGCTCTCTTCTTTTTTTCACCCCAGAGACAAGCCAAGTACTCTGAAAACAAGCTGAAATGCACAAAGGCCCGCAACGATTATCTTCTCAATCTGGCAGCCACCAATGCCCTGGTGGCAAAGTACTACATCCATGATGTATCAGATATGATAGATGTAAGTTAACACAGACGTAGTCAAAATGCAAATATTGATGAATTACTTCTGTGTGCTTTTTATTGGCTTATAACTATTATATACTTTACTTCCTGCCCTCAGTGTTGTGACTTAGGGTACCACGCAAGCCTGGCACGCACCATGAGAACCTACCTGTCTGCAGAGTATAGCCTTGAGACATCTCGCCATGAGGGTTTGGACTTACTGGAGGGAGCAGTAGATGCCATGGACATCAGAGGGGACAAGCTGAAATTTATGGACACGCACAGCCAGATCTTCTGTCCTCCAGCGCGCTTTGACTATCAGCCACATATGGGTGACGAGGTGAGTCACTGCAGAAAGGGTGGGACTATAAAAATGGCTCATTTGTTGGTCGTAGTGCATCATCTCTGTATTTAATCACCTTGAAGTTTCCTTTCCTTCTTTTACCCCAGGTGTGCCAGGTGAGCGCACAGCAGCCCGTCCAGACGGAGCTGTTGATGCGCTACCACCAGCTGCAGTCTCGTCTGGCCACGCTGAAGATAGAAAATGAAGAGGTGAGAGGTTTTGTGCACACAGGTCTCAAAAGAGCTGGAGGTTGCCAGTGTCAGCATTTCATTTCAAAACGAAGGAAGCGTCACTGCAAATGTGCTGTTCAGAGTTACAGCCTTTTCTGCTGAGAGAGGAGCAGATGGTTCAATATACAGAGCTATATACTAGTCCTTAATTTTAGTCTTATGGTCCTTATGGAATTTTAGGCACTGCAAGGAAATTCAAGCAGCGTTGGTAAGTCACCAAGATCTTGACACATTCTGTGTCACGATAACAGTTAGTTAGCTGATTATGGTCTGAACAATGGCTACGCTCAGTAGATGTGGCCATATGGAATGAAAGTTTATTCAAATGTTTGTAATGTTATGGATGGGGAAAAAAGCATTTCAGATAGCAAAGATGAAAAGACCTGTTGTGCCCCAGCGGTATCTACCAAAGTGCACAGAAACTGAAATGAGAAAATGAATCAGTTAAAGCGTGAATGCTGAAGTAGGAAAAAGAAAAGAAAAAAAAACATAAGCCATACTTGCTGTAGGGTAACACGGTGTGCACATAAAGCCTGAGTTGCTGGGTAAAATATAAAATTGCAGAGGCCACTGCCTGCCAATAGATGACTGCAAGATACTCATCCAGTGTCGCATCAGTCAAACCATCAATCTAGTGCGACGGTGCAGCTGAACAGGAAGGTGATTTAAAGATGGATATCTGCTGCTCTACATGCAGAACAGTCTGTCACATATCACAGTGATGGCAGACATGGGTCTAGAAGAACCATAATAATGTCTGCTAATTGAATATTCACTAACAGCTGGTTACTTTTACAAAAGGTTAATAGTCAGTGCCTGTAAAAAATTACAGAATGTGTGCAAATAATCCAAGACGATATGAAATGTTAAGTTTTAAGTTACCTTTGGACAGAGCCTGGTTAGCTGTTTTCAATATTTATGCTAAGTTAAGTTCTGCAGGCTGCTGGTGGTGGCTTCTTATTTACTGTGGAGACATGGGAACGATATCAATCTTCTCTCTGAGCTCCCTCTAACTAGCAGAGCAGTTTTATCGATCGGTCCTACAGTGCATCACTCATCAGCGGGCTTGTATTTCTCTCAGTCATTACAGCACCTGAGGAGTTGCCTCCTCGCCTCCTTTGGCTTTGCTATATTTTAAACCAAGATTGGCAGCCGACGCCCTCACATCTGTCACGCGAACATGTGACTGCTCTTGAGGACTGTCACCCTGCATTTATATTCATCCGTAGCCTGACACGGACCTGTGGGGTCTCACTCCCTCTGGAGGTCCTACAGTAGCAGGATCTCTGGCCTCGTGGTTCGGAGTCGCCAAGGCCACTGTGACTCATACTGACCTGTTTAAAGGTCACCAGGGTGTGTATATGTGTCAGTGGCTGTCTGTCATGAATATGGAAATGCACGCTCCCATTTCTGCTTCACATCCAAGGAGCGTAGTTAATCTTTCATGTCACGATGCATCATGCTAGGAAGCTAATTACTCTGTTGTTTACGGTGTGTCTGTCAAACTGCTGTGCGAGGGCCCTGCAGTGGTATAATCTTACACTGGGCTTGTTTGTGACAGTGAGAAAAATACATTTGGAAATGTATCTAGGTATATTATTATAATAATAATAAATAATACACTTTTTTTTATATAGCCCCTTTCTTAACAAAGTTACAAGGTGTTGTACAGATAAAAGAAATTTAAGAAACATAAAACAAGGAAAAAACTGTGAC